>JALLPD010002037.1:0-10850 GCA_036940065.1 Cyclotella cf. meneghiniana | reverse complement strand
CAAATGGTCCCAAGGAAAGTAGGCCTATATAATTAAACACGATCATCTCAGGCCATAACAAGATGATTGTTTGAAATTTAAAGTTGGCCTAAATGATGGCATATATAATGAAACACGATCATCTCAGGCTGTAACAAGATCAAACTATTTTTTTTCATATGAAAACTAGGCAAAAAATCGTGTGCTTGCAACAGTTTTTGTGCACATAATTTACACATTTTTTAGATCACGCACATGCAATGTTAACTTATGGTAGGATCAGTGTTGGGACCATTTGGGTGAATGGGACCATTTGGGACCAGGTTTAGTGTACACCCAAACCAAATATCTCCCCCTTCTCCCCCCTCCCGGTATAAAACACCATGATGTCTACCTTTGCGTGTTTGATGACACAAAAAGACCATGTACACAGACCAAACTGGCTGCTGTCCCATCATATCCCACTAAGTGAACAAATATATCATGGTTGCAGTCGAATTGGAGAGCAACTGCATCAATGCCAAATGCATGAAATCATGCAAAACAATGATCTCATCAAAGCCTACCAAACCATCCACCAATGCTTGAAAGACTCTCAAGTCATTAGCGTAAATTGGCATGTCCTCAACAATGAGGCTCCATGTGAACTCAAAGTCACCATACGTAGCAACAGTTGCACCATTGAACTCATCCCATCTGACATCCATTCATGTAACAATGCAGAACATGCTATCCAGACTTTCAAGAGTCATTTCATTGACATACTTTCTGGTGTGGACAACTCATTTCCAATCAGCAAATGGGACAGTCTTTTACCACAGGCAGTCCTTATGAACTTCCTTTGAAACTCAAATGTTGCACCCAAGGCCTTCACCTACACATATCACCATGGAATGACAGGATGCCATTTGCACCACTTGGATGCGCAGTACAGTTCCATGCCAAACCCGGTCGTTGCCACACTTGGGGCAAGCATTCCAATGGGTGGTTCATTGGTGCTTCACCCAAATACTATCTCACATGTTGCATCTTTGTCAAGGCCACACACACTCATAGTCTATCAGACACTTTTTACTTTAAACACAAATACATTCCTCAACTCAGGGTTACCCCAGCTGATGCAATTGTAAAGGTTTTCCATGGCCTTACAGCCACTCTCAAAGTGATGAACAACACCAAATGCCAACAAAACATGGATGCACTCGCCAAACTACAAGATGTTTTCTCACCTCTGCCCTCAAGTGCTTGCTCCCCACCACCACCCAACTGTACTTTCCAAGAATGACATTCCATGATACAGTGCAACTTTACACATTTGACCCCTACGATGACACATCAATACCTAACTCCCACCACCAGTCTCCATTGTCAAGTCACCAATCACTCTGGACTCACCTCCATTGTCATTGACCATCACTAGCACTGTGCATAAAAGCTTCCCCACAGATACAGCAGCCACCACTTGCACAGCATTACCCCACCCACATCCAATGACAGCATTTCTGCAACAATGAACATCTCTTACCACAACACATGACAACATTGCTGCCCATTTACTTGCACAGCACCATGGTCTTGCACACACCATCATTGATATGGAAACTGGGCAGGCCCTCGAATACCACCAACTCCTATGACACCCCAAATTCAAAGATGCCTGGAACATTTCTGCTGCCAATGAATTCGGCTGTCTCACACAAGGTGTGGAGGGATGCATTAAAGACACCAACACCATCAAGTTTATTCACAACTCCAATGTTCTCAATGAAAACTTCAAAGATGTCCCCTACATCCGGTTTGTCTGCTCCGTGTGCACCAAGAAAAAGAAGCCCAACCACACCCGTGCAACCATGGCTGGCAGTCTTATCAACTACCCTGAAGATGTTGGTACCAACACTGTCATGCTCCTACTCATCAAAATATTCTTCAACATTGTTGCTTCCACTCTGGGTGCACACTTCATGAACATCAATCTTGCAAACTTCTACCTCATGAATCTGAATTTGCCAAGATCAAGCTCAGCAGCATCCCAGAAGAAATAATACAGGAATATAACCTCCACAACAAAGCCACACCCAATGGGTGGGTATACATCCAATCCAGCCACGGTTTGTATGGCCTTCCCCAGGCTGGCAGCCTTAGACGTGGTCTCTTAGAGCAATGCCTCCATGAAGCTGGATACCACCAAAGTCCCATAGTTCCAGGCCTATGGAAGCATGACACCTGCCCTATCCAATTCACCCTTATCATTGATGACTTTGGTGTCAAGTTCACCTCATGGGACAATGAAAATCATCTTGTTGACATCCTCAAATGACACTACAAGTTTCCTTAGAGCAACCAGGAAAGAATATGTCAAAATCAACCTTGACTGGGACTATGACAATGGTGAAGTCCACCTTTCCATAGCCCCTTTTTTGTGAAAAGACACTCAAGCATTTTGACAACAGCAAGCCATTCATCTATCAGGACAGTTTACATCTGCACATACATCCAAACTATGGTGCTAAATTACAAATGATGCAAACCAATACATTGCCACCAGTTAACAAAGAGCAACAAAAACACCTTCAAAAGGTCCTAGCAACATTGCTCTGGTATGGACAAAGGGTCAACAACACCATTCTCACTGCAAGCAGCACACTTGCATCACAACAAGCATAACCCACAGTGTCCACCATGACACAACTATTACTGGACTACATTGCTTCCCAGGATCCCGCCATCATATATTGCAAAAGTAACATGATATAGTCCATCCACAGCAATGCTGGCTAGCTCAACAAGGCCAATGCTTGCAGCCTTGCTGAAGGACACCATTACCTCTCAAATAACCAGCATTAACCACCCAACAATGGAGCCATCTTCACTGTCCCTGAAATCATCAAAGCAGTAATGTCATCAGCTGCCAAAGGAGAACTTGGTACATTTACATCAATGCACACAAAGGAGTTGAAATATGCAACATGTTGCAGGAATTTGGATAACCTCAACCCCCTTCACCCATCCAAACTGGCAACAGCACTGCCAAAAGCATCATCAACAGTCATGTCCAACCCAAACAAACAAAAGCCATGGATATGCAATTCCATTGGCTCCACAACTGCTGTGTCAACCAAAACAGTTCTACTTCCTTTGGAAACCTGATAAGACCAACCTGACAGACTACTGGACAAAACACCACCCAGCCAGTCATCACTGACAAATGTGACCAGAATTCCTCACTGCATACCAAAAAGTTTTAAACCTCTGCCAATGCACTCACCAATGACATACCACTGTGTGCACTTCACGTACTGCTGCAACAGTGTGTTAGTACTGGTATGTATAAGTTAGCAACTGACATACAAATTAGCTTACTTCTATCAGTACGCATCAATTGCAACACACGTGATATGCACATGATGTAACCATGTACATGTTTCCAATCATGCAAAGGCTTTCCTGAATGATTCATCATAATGATGCGATTCAAAAGCATTGCTGTGGCAAAACATAGCAGTAGCAAGAAGACCAAATGGTCTCATAAATTAATCACCACCTGTTCATTGCATCTTCTTGAGACTGGCATAAGTAAGAGTTACTGAATCCTTCATCACATGTGGCTACAAGCCAGGCCTTTTGATGGAAATCTTCCATCTTGTCATCAAAGATCATATGACACTGAATGTATGGATAATCTGGTGGGGGCATGACATTATCTCCAAGAACATCAAAGACAATACAAATGTTTGTATCTCCTTTTCAATTGCATCATGCCAAGAGGTAGTATCAGTGGCACAATTAATAGCACATGCTTCTTTGAAAGTCTTGGAGAGTTCAATCCCATACTTGTAAGAACACTTGTGGTATCAAACACTTTGCAAGCCTGGGCAATGATCCAGTCTCTCCTCTTGAGGACCCAGTTTTCCCACTAGTACAATGCAGATTCATTAGTAATTTGTGCCACAAATGCAAACTCTGCAACCTGATGTTGGTGTGATTTCTTGATGTCAAACAACCTTTTCCAAGAAGTGCTACCATCCTTCCATTCAAAATGTAAGTTCCCATCCTTTGGTGGATTGTTTGACTATTTTCTTGCAAGCAATGACCATCACCTTGTCATTCCAGGAGCCATCAATGGATCTTTCCCGTAGTCCACAATTATGTCCAGTAGAACATACTGATTACTGCTGGCATCACACTGGACATAAACCACCTCGGCAATGAAAATTGGCAGCCAACTTTTCAGTTCTCTTGTCATGGAAAGAAACTTTGATAACATGAGTTTCAAGCATGGGGTTAGCATGAGCCAAACCTAGCAGAACCCTCATGAGTTCCTTGTCATTCCCAACTGGGAGAAGCACCTCCGCATTCACAAGGGAGTCCCTAGACACTGTGACATCATTGATCTCATTATTCAATCCAGGGACTGAGGGCCCATCATCATCTTCCCGGGGCTGATTGTTCTCTGGGGCAGGAACAAGGTTGAGGATGTCACAAGGCCTTATGGTGGTAGTCTTCTGGTCCCATCTTTCTTGAATGGATTCCAAGACTGTTTTCAGTTCTGTCCTATGTTATAAAAAGGAGGTTGGTTTTGTTTGAAGAAAAGTAACAGATAAGAATTTTGAGGCTTCCAGGTGGCGAAATTTATTATAGTTAATTGGCTGATTATATGAGAGCAATGATGCTGCATTCTACGTGATATGATGCAATACTATGAGGATGCTGCATTTTGCAGCAACTTCTTATTCCTTGCTGTGCTGGTACTGAGCTGGCTATGGATCTAATTTAGCAGGTGGTATAAGTGAATCAGCAGTTCTGGTGCTAATGTGGCATGTAGACTTTACTTGCATGTTTGGAATAATCTGAGGTGCATTTTGATGGGAAAGAATATCTGAGAAATTCTGAATATCTCTTCCATTCTTGAAAGGTCAACATTTTTATTCGGTCTGTCCTTTGCCCATTCATTTGGTCTGGCTGTTGAATGTTCATTGCACACATGCTCTAGTTGGTAGATATGATCATGTGGACAGCTTTTTGAATGTCTTGTATTTGTGCACTGGTTTGAGCCCAGTTGCATTTTTGAGCAAACTTATTTTTCATCTGGGGTCCAGTCCTTCTTTTTCTGGCTTTGTTCTTCACATTTATTCTTGGCCTATGGCACTCATCTTCACAATAAGGGCATCATGTGGCACTGCAGACATGAAAGAAATCATGCTGAGCCATAAAACTTGTACATCACACTAGTGTGAGTGTTGGCTAGAAGTAGAAATTTAACTACCCCAGTTGAGAAGTGCAACTTGTTTGTAAAGTGTAGGGAATGCTGAGAGATTCGGTATTGTCATCAAAGTAAGTTGTATCTCAATTTATTTTTAATCATTCTGAGTTGTTCCATGATTAGTTAGAAATGTTGGCATTTTGTCATGTTGCCAAGAACCCCCAAATGACATGTTGTCTGGACACGCACCATCATGTCAGAAAAATTTCAAATGTTGGCCCAACATTCTGTCAAAAATGTCATCCCAACCTGCAAAACAACATGTCGGCAAGACATCAGCCAAGATTTTGCCGGCATGCCGGCTGATTCTTTTGGACATAAAGAGAAAACAGCAAAGCTTTTCATGCCGTAGTAGTACAACTTGATGTGAGAAAGTTGATAAAATGGTACCATATGAATTAATTCATGCATAGATACTGTTTTTTCCTTAAAAAACAACCATTACCACTATCAGAGTTATGGCCCCACAAGTCATGGATATGGCATGGCAGTTGTGCACTGACAGATCAGCCAAGACATGACCCAGTCCCAAATCCAGTCACGGAATTGGCAACACTTGGCATTGACCAATTTTCAGCAAACAATGTTGGCACCATGTGACATGCACCAACATGTCACCTGACATTTCCAACTAAGGTTCCATGTTGAACCTTGATTGTGCCATAGGGTCCAAGGATCACTTCATACTTGCTCTCTGTTTTGTAGAGAATACCATCTTTCCTCAACAGTACTTTATCGCAAATTTTGTAGTTCCATTCCACTCATATTTTGTTTTTATGATCTTTCTTTTGGTCTGTTTGGCATTGCATGTGTACCCCTATTTTATGCCAGTTGACTATGAAGGCATTTCAATCAGCATGCCCTTTCCAAAGCTAGCTGCACCTGGTGAGGCTTTATGTAATGTGTGGTAGGTAAAGTGAATGGTCCATGTGGCATTTATGAGTAAATTTGTTGTGTCACTCTTGCTGACTGTGTCAGCCACATTTATTTCAGCTGTTCAGAGCATCCCCATGATTGTTTGATGTACACACTCATGTATGGCATTTGCTTGTAGGTACTTAACACTGGTTTGCTTATGCTTGAGCCCATAAGATTCACAAAGGGCTTCAAAGTGAATCTAAAATTCATTTCCCTTGTCATAGATAATTAATTGACAGCATGGATATCTGCAAAACTAAGTCCTCTTAACAAATGTGCCCACTGACTTCAAAGATTTAACAACGTATGCTTCTCTTTGTTGTTTATGTGTGCTATTGCCCTATTGCCCTATTGCCCCTTTGCACCCTTTGGAATATCAAGCTCAGGTGGCAGTGATACTGATAAACCCAACTTGTTGCTTGGTCTATCATGGTAACACATATAAAGTCAATATGTATTCCATCTTTGCCCTTGAGAGTGTATGGTCCTGTGAGATCCACACAGTGCTTTCTATCAGTTCATGATTTCTAGCTTTGGTGGTAGTTTGCCATATTTGTGCTGCAACCTTTTGTCCACCTGACAGCTATTGCACTGCAAAGAGTCTCTTCAAGCTAAGTTGCAGATTCCAGTTCTTAGTTCTGGTGAAAAACAACCCAAAACAATTTGCAATGTTCCGCTACGGCCAGAACTCCATCAGAACTCTGGTTGGTTCACCAGAATATATCTATCTAGGTACAATATGCTCCTAAACTGCTGGCTGACAGTAATATTCTGATGGTTCTGATGGGAACATAGAATTCCAACAGTACCAATCCTAACATACTCTTGTTTATAATAATAGACAATGTCCTAAAAAATCAAAGGCATAATCTAAATGAATAACACATTTGTTTGTCAAGTGTAAGAGCTAAAAAAACAACCTGTCTAGAGTTGTGTGGGGGGAAAGCTATTCATGGACACATCAAGTACTTTCTCCTTACCTTCATTAATACCATCCTCAACATAACCTATAGACCGAAGACTATCAAACTCTCCCATCTCACAAACCCTAAGACCAGGAACTTGATCAGCCTTATAAAACTCTGTCACCATAAAATGAAACCACTAACATGAATTTGGACAGTAGTCTCTTAGGAATTTAATGTGAATTAATGGTATATCTGTTGACATGTTCACAACAGTAATATTACTTTAGTAAGCAGGAATATTCCAGTAGCATTAATGTATCAGGAACTTTGGTCAAAAATGTATGACTTAAAATTCACCCAAACTATCAGTAAGTTTTGGTCAGACAAATTTAAGTTTTTCAACAAAACATGGGAAATTTTGAGTTGTTCTGAGGAGTTAAGGAGTGAGTGAGGGTGGAACCAGATGGCAGGAGATTTAATTGAAAAAAGTGAATTGAGAAAACTGTGAAGGGGTCAGGAAAGAATAAAAAGCAAAGATAAATCACTGGTGGTGCCTTCAACAGGCAGTTTGTGAGTAAGACCATTTGCAGCCGAGTGGGCCAAATCTCATGCTAAAACCTATTTTTTGTACTCATAACCTAAAAAATCTTGAATTGGGCTATTGTGGGTTGTGCCTGTGTCAGGGTTATTGGTGTTTTTAGCTCAAAAGTTTCAACCCAAAGAACTTTAATTTAGCACACTGCGCAAAAACAACCACTTCTAGCCAAAGGCTGCCCAGTTGGGCGGAACCTTCCCACCACAATCTGATGCTTGACAGCCGCAAAAATGTTACCAATTTCAATGTGGTACTGACTTGTTCCATCCGGCGACCATAAAAAACATACCAGTTTCTACGGGTCAAAAAAATTGCTTGACAATACTTCCACACCATGAGGACTCCGTCACCATCACTGCATCATCTTGAATGTGACAACTAACATCACAACACCAGGGCCGTCACAATCGCCCTCATAACAACATTGCCTGCAACCATTCTGTGGCTAGGTTTGGTCAGATTCCTTGTATTTCAAGAGAAATTGCACAGTTTCTACAGAGAAAATTTTGTCCCATGGCAGCCATGATGACTGGAAGGAGAGAAATAGGCAAATTTGGAAGTGAAAGTTGTTTTTTAGTGATTATCACTCCATTGTTGCCCAACACCATTGCCTCACAGTTGCCTTCATTGTTTTCAATTACTGTATAATTGTCGGAAAACTACTCCTCATGAGGCTTTTGTTTAGAAGTTGCACAACAATATTCCAGATTTGACAATCAGCCAGATCCAATAGAATTGAAATGTTCTAGACACCAATGGGGAGTTCCTGCTCTGGAAACTGCAGTGATGGTGTGGCACAAGAATAGGGAGTGGTAAATTTATTTGTGGTCAAACAGAAGGTAGAAGTAATGCGGATGGGTTGGTGGTTGACTGTGAGGGCAGAAGGGATAAAACTGATGTACTACTAGTGCTGCATGGCTTTAAATTGATTTTTGAATGCAGTTGAAGCAGATTAAACTGTTTTAACTTTATTAATCAGAGGAATCAGTACCAATGTATTTTGAAGCATTATATTCATCATTAATTAGAATTTGTATATTCATCATTAATTAGAATTTATATAATGATAAAAGTTGTGCAACGGTCCATACTCTAGCAATTTAGGTGTCACAGCAGTGATGGCAATGTACATTGGAAAAGAAATTGTGTTTTTACATGGTGGATGCACTTGCTGAATAATAGCCCACAAGCAAATGCAACAAGAGCCCATAATATATGGAGATTGAAACTAAGGGCTATACTTTTGTGTAGGGCAATAATATTAGCCCACATGGTGGCGTAATGATGTTGGGCTAAACCAACTTTTTAGTGCAGAAAAAAAATCATGGGATACTCGGCACAATAGCCCAGACATTCCACCCACTTGGTTGGAAATGGTCTAAGGGGTGGCACTGGCAGGCTATCAGTGCCTTTGTGGAGTCAGGGAGGGTGGCACTATGGATGGGAAGCAGTGGTGTAAAAAGACTAGGGAACTGAGAGAAAAAATTAAAAAGACTCACCATAGCTGACTGCTGAAAGGCAGGCAGCACCATGGACGGGATTGCAAATTAATTTAAAAACCTTATTTAGGGGGGAATTGAAAGCAAAGGCAAACTTCCGTCATTGTCTTCTGTAGGCCATTTGCAAGTGGAGGATGGCAATGTTGGGTTAGTGTTCCCTTTGTGGATTGAGGAAGAGAAGACGGGCAACGTTTTTTGGGAAATTAAACATGCTGAGAAAAGTGATGGAAGGGGGAGGGAAGCACAGAAGCAGCAAAAACTTACCATTGCTGCATTCCTTACTTCATGTACAACTCGTGTCAGTCAATATCCCCAATGTGTCAGTAAATGGGAGTGCCATATCCCAATCCTTGTGAAACAATTATTTAAAAATAAAATAAAGATGATGAGAATTGTGATGGAGAGGGAGGGAAAGAATAGATAAAAGCAATACTTACAATTGCAATGTTCCTTGGCATATTTGCAGCCTGGACCTGGTCAGTGTAGCTGGTAGTGAGGGCCCAAACTGTTGGAGTAAAGTTCTCATTGGAAAATGAAACAAAAGGTGAGAGATTTTATGGAGAGGGGATGAATTAAAATGGGCAGAAAAAACTCCCCATCTCTCTCTTCTTTGTTTTGTTTGCAGCCATAGGAGGGCTACAGCAGCAACTTGCTGTGATTGTGGGCTGAGTAGTGCTGGCTTGAATCATGTTTGGACAGCATTTTTATTGAAAAATTAAAATGGTGAGACAAGTGATGGAGGGGGGAATTCTAGCAGAAAACAGATGAGCGGCTGGAGTAGGGGGGGTAGGGTGGCAGTCTCTGAGTGCTATGGGCTAGGGCAAGTAATTAACAATTCAAATGAATAAATGAAAATTATAAATAATTGACCTCCAGGGAGGAATAGAAAACAAAAAACATCAAAACTTTCTACCATGCAGTCATTTGTCTTTGACTCATTGGCAGCCAGGGGAGAGTGACAAACTTTTTGGTTAATCCGCTGGCTGTTCAATTGCAATTTGAATCATCTGGGAGCATCAATTAACTTGAATCAATTGGTGCAAAAAGTGATAGACACTGGGAGAGTAAAAGCAACAAAAACTCACCAATACCCCCTCCTTTTTGGTTATTCATCTGGGGATGGGTGGTGGTGAAGTCTTTATTTGTCTGTGGGCTGGGGTGAGGACAAATTTGGGTGATGGGGGCAGCATAAATTGAAAATTAGTCTTGTTATAAATACACAACAACAAACCAATTCTCACTTTTGAACAGTGTTGGCAGCAGAGGCCACACTGGGGTGTAGGGCTGTGGCAGTTGCATGAGGTGGGGCTGAAGTGGAGATGGCTTTTTATTCGGGGCAGTGCAGGAAGTTGTGGGTGACAGTGTCCATCTGGGCATCGGTGCAAGACACAAAATGATTCAAGCAATAATCAAAAAGTGAACAAACCAGATCAATAATCAATTCATGCAGCACAATGGGTGAGGATAACCAATGTTTATTAAAAATGAAAACTAAACTGATGGTGAAGGCACACCCTCACTATTTGTCAGAATTTGCATTGGAGAAGTCATACACGCATGAAACAAATCCATGCAAAAAACAAGCATATATCATAATGTCTAATTCCGGTGGTTAAGTGTCTACTTTTTGTTGCTGTCACAATAAAATACAGGATCTCAGAGTTCTGGCAAAATTTTAGGAGGCTTGGTTC
>JALLPD010002036.1:0-10851 GCA_036940065.1 Cyclotella cf. meneghiniana | reverse complement strand
GAACTTAACTCATAATTTCTTTTTTATCACTGAAGTAACTCGTTTACTTAGCCTTGTCTACTTAATCATTTTTCTACGAAATGGCTTATGTCAAGCCTCCGCTGCACCTGGATAGTTCTTGCTGATGTAAAACTTGAACACAGGCTTTTCTTGAAAATAGTCTATTTCTCAAAAAAGAGTCTATTCTTGAAAATAGACCATTAAAAGAGCCTATTTTTGAGAAATACATTATTTTCAAGAAAAAGGCTAGTTTTGAGAAGTAGACTATTTGCAAGAAAAAAGGATATTTGCAAGATATGATCTTTTGAGATAATTTAAAACAGCCAACGCAAGTTTCTTAGTAGCACTGGTAGTAACAGGCTGTTTGAAAGTGGGACGGGGATAAGAGGAGATTTCACATGAAACTTACAAGAGCATTTCCAAATGTCCTTAAGTATGTCCTCAAGTGTCTGCAGGGATCTGGTTTGTAAATGATTGTGTGCAAATCATAATTTTGGTGAGTTTGTAGAGGTACAATACAACAGTACAATACTGTATCCATCTCATGGTAGGTATGGTATGTAATACTTACTTCAAAATGTTGTGTCTTCTCTCCCTATGTAGAAATCTATACAACACATATGTATGAAGATTTCATAAAAAATCAAGGTTTTAGTATAAAAACAATGAGTCATTATCTAGAAATGTCAATCTTGACAAAATGTCTGCCTGTTATATATGAGGGTGATGAGGGGTCTACAGGCTGTAATATGGGAGAGGCAGGGTCTGTAGACTATCATTGAGAGGTTTATCATTGGAGGGGGTGAATACATTGATGGGGGTCTATAGATGTGATACATTCTATGGGATGTGGAGGGACTAAGACTCTACAAATATTATCTCTAGACTCACATTCGTGTGAATCATGGATGAACAAACAATATCATTCAAGCCTTGGAATAAAAGTCATGATTTTGTTCATTATGAACTTACCATTTTTGATTTTTTAATTTTCATATCACATCTATCTAAAATTTTGATCAGCTGCATTTTCACACACTTGATGTTTCTGCTGTAACCTTTTTAGATAGGGTGGTCTACAAACTTTGATGTGGGATCTATATAGGGTTGGTCTACACATGGCTACTAGGTTATGGTGCTGTTTTCAATGGAAATATGTTGTTTTTACCAAAACTCAATATTTTCAATCATGACATCTTCAATAGTTCTTATGCTTAATATTATTCCTACATAGAATTGGTTTTCATGTTCAATGCATGATGTCATTTCATAAGCTAATGTTACAACAGCATTTTCTGTAAAACAGCTTCTGTAAAAAGTAACATTGTTGAAAATAGAAATATCCCTTATGGTAGTTTTATGCCACACAATGATGTATTTTCTTTAACACTACGGAACAAGCCAGCGTCCATCAACCTCATTTTATCTGCATTTCAAGACAAAGCTGTTATGAGAAAAGAAGGGACTCAGTGCTCAAGGTATTTAAGTAATCGATTCATTAGTATCAGCAGGTAGTATCCACGCCAATTTGCTGAATCATATGTCATCTTGGTAAAAGCTTATGTTCTCTGCTTCCTCTGCAGCATCATAACATTACTACTTGAGAAATGCCGCACCCAAAGCCCCACTCTTGGCGCCAGTTCCAATAGAGCACCCTTCTGTAAAAAATCATAAAAACATTTACACCCCCTTTTATGTTGATGCTTACATAGCCTTAGAAAGCGGAATATCAGGTAAATAAATTCCAAATCTCTTTTTAGCGGCCACTCTCTGACGACTGAATTTATCGTCAGGAGAAAAACGTGCAGGATGGGCTGATTCAGTCACTCTTCCTTCTGGATTAGACTTCTGTATGAGTGAATTTGTTGGTGAAATTAATCAAGATGGTGTGATCAGGGGGTACAGCGTAATACGGACACAGGCGTTGTTGGACTACGATACATAATTTGGGCGCCAGACAATAAAACAGTGTCACAACTTGCTACAAAAGAAAACATTACATTGCTGTTCAATTCCGTGGGATGATTCCGCGAAAAACAGTTATACGACACCTCTACAAGGATTTCAGCGTTTAGTCATCACCTTCAGTGTGTATACCCGTTTCCCATTCTCATTAAGATAATACATAAGATGCATTGCTGAACTCGACCACTATTGATGACTAAAGAAATAGGCGCTGGGACTTGGAATTGGCTGGCCCGATGTTAATGGCCGGCAGGGAGTTCCGGTTGGTGATTGAAGGATTTGGCCCGGTCAGTCGATCCGGTCCATATTTTAATGGTTCTGGGCTGTTCTGGGTACCATATTTCGTATCAGAGATGGTACCACATGTTTCTATCTACACTACCATACCAGGGGCTCTGTGGAAAATTACATCTGCTGCAAGCTTTTTTGCAGTATGTTTGTTGGGGAAGAATATATCTGTGAAAGTATTTTACGATGAGAAAATTTTATTTATGGAGTAAAAGATTGTTTCCAACAGGGTCATCTGTTTGGAGTGCATTTGAGACCATATATTTTTTATGTTCTTGCCCACAAAACCGAGACAGCATCATACAGTCTTGCCCACAATAACATTAAAAATGAGTGCAGTTATATGGAACCTAGTTTTGCCATACACAGCCTTTTTGTCATTTAAGTGTCAGTTTAGTGACTAAATTGACACCATTTTCAAGATAATGTACCCATTAAATTTCAAAACGAAAAATGGTTTTGTATGACAGAACCACAGTTTTGTGACAAGAACTGAATGAAAAGTTGTAGAAAAATTTAAAAATAGTACATGAATTTCACTAGTAAAAGGCATTTTGACATATGAAATCTTGCAGAACCAAATTGTGACAGAAGAGAGCTGAACTACAGACATAGTTACCACACTTTGGTATCAGATGTATGACACTATCCGCAGGAGAGCGTAATGACTTTTTTATAAATATAATGGTAAAAACATTTTCGTCTCTAAACTGAGAGATTATATCCATTCACTTTGGTTGCAATTCAGGATAGCCTTTTTGATATATTCCTGTATATCAAGATAATGCTGACCTGTTTGTCATATGAAACCACTAGAAAAGTGCATTTCATAAGATGAAGTCCTAGGGTTCCATATAACTGCTTACTGCCCCCTAAACTATACCCTAAACCCACTGTGCAGTAGGCCATTAAAGTTTCTTTAGTGCATCATGCCCTAAAACTTCAGAGCATGCAGTATGCTCTAATGACTGACTGCCAGGTACACCCTAACCTGCTACTTGACTGCCAATAGGACTCCAACCCACACAATCAAACCACAGAAATGTGCAACATCTGTCACAACTGGAGAACTTGGTTTTGTTATATTTTTTAATATTTTTTACACGAGTCATTATGAACCACTGTATGGTTTACGGTCTCAAATCTGCTCCAAATAGCTGACCCCATTTTAGTATGCTTCTATATTGGAGCATACCAAAAACTCAAAATCACAA
Source organism: Cyclotella cf. meneghiniana (assembly GCA_036940065.1). Taxonomy (NCBI): domain Eukaryota; phylum Bacillariophyta; class Thalassiosirophyceae; order Thalassiosirales; family Thalassiosiraceae; genus Cyclotella; species Cyclotella cf. meneghiniana. The sequence continues at coordinate 7,384 of JALLPD010002036.1, read as the reverse complement.
ATCATATTTGCATAGCTGCACTTTTTCTGTGTTAAATTGGCACAAATATGTGTTTTTACACAAAATTGCTCTGCAAGGACCCCTCATGGAGTAAATCACAAAAACATAAAACACGTTTACACATGATGTCAATGTTCTTTTCACTTTACAATATCAAGATGATGGGTTGCAAGGATGCCAAGCTACAAGCTCCTCTTGAAATCATCAAGGAGGTTCTCCCCTTAGGTCCTAATGAATGGGGGGGGGGGGGGTGGGTGTGGCATGGCATCACTTTGAAAACTATGCTGGATGCACTCTGGATAGCTGGATAGTCTAAGACATAAGTTCAATGCTTTGGCTAACCACAAAAACCCACTAACAATCCCCATTGTCCCCCCACCATGCACAGAGCAAAACATATCTTTCTGGATATCTCTGATGGAGATAACAACCTAGAACCTGACTTTCCTGTGCTCGTTGCAGTTGCTGAACTCCCTGCAATGGGTGAGATTGGCACAGAAAAAGTAGCTCTTCAGGATGGTGAAAACAACAATAATGCAGCAGGGAATGCAGGAAAAGGCAACACTGGAGAATCGATTCTAGTTGTTCAGAGGCCAAGCATCAAAGGTGTACTTGTCTGCACTTCAAGACAGAATGCACCATCATCATCTGCCCAGTCAATCAACTTCCCTAAGCTGGTGCAATTCATGATGATGCATGCAGATGCAGAGAATCAGATGGAATGAAGGCATTACAAGGAAATGGAGGGGATGGAGGGCAGTCATTGCCATGAATGAGAAGAGGTGGAAGTGGATGCAGCCATCCAAGAGAAGAGACAGAAAAAAGGAGGGAGCAGAGGATGATGGCCATGATGCAAATGTTCATGACAAGCATGGTTGATGGAGAATGAAAACATAAGTGAGGAGATGATGATTCCACTGATGGTTTGGTTTTTTTAATTAGTTTATTTGGACAACATCATAAATGAGAGTCTAAATTGTTAAAAAATTCAATTTGCAAAAAATTGGTTCAGTTATTTTAAGAGTGCTATTGAAACATTTAATTAACATTGATATCTAATGACAGCATGTAAACATTAAGAATTTGATTGATCCCAACCCTTCTTGCATGTAAGTTAAACAAAAGGATCATCACTTTGATCATAAGCTTTGACTCTGAGGAATCAAAATAGGAATGCCCTCATACCCATTCAGCTGACTGGCACATTGATGTGATTTCCCTAAGATTCATCTTGTCAAATGTAATAACATTTGACAGTTTTTCAGGTTTGACAGGAAATGGATAAGTGTTATGTGCAAAAGCCAAATCAACAACACAGAGCCAACCATAAAAATTGAGTATATTTTCCAATTTTTCATAAATTCTTCCAATGATTGCAACCATGCTGTCATGGACAATTTTTGGGACATTATAACAACAGATGGGTATTGTTCTGTCTGCACAGAAAACTAGAACAGCATTCATCTAATGGTCACAGATCCACCTGTTGCAACAACAATTCTGTTTGTCTCTTTGCCAGTACATTCTATCATCAACATAATGCCATCCACAGAACATCAAACCTCTGCAAGGCCAGGATGTTGTTCACAAATTGCACTTTGATATTGTCAAATTTTCTCAACACTGGGCCGTCAAATTTTGTCATCATCCTTCCAATGCAAGACAGAGATGAGAATATTCCTAGAAATCATCAAATAATCAGAAACACAGGTCTGTGTCATGCCAAATATGACTTCCAAGACAAATTTCTAACAACAAGTCCTTGTCTATACTAAGACTACACCTAGGGCATCAGATGCCATCACTAGTCTTTGACATTGCAATGTCCAACTTTTAGCACAGGAACAATCATCATGTCCTTCTACTATGAGGAGTGGTTATCAAATTGATATTCAAAGTCATTCAAAATTAATTCAAATGTGGCACAACATAACCCAGTGAATGTAATCATGGCTTGATCACTTCTTGAATTATATTTGTGCTGTTATGCACTATCTTTTTGAAGTAATAATGTGCATGTGAGGATCCCACATTGGTGACATCTCTTCTGTGATTCAGACAATTGACAAAAAACTGTTTTCAAAGCAAGAATGAACATAAACATTGTGTTCGAGTTCGATTGCAATCGACAAGAACTGTACTTAAGTGGTGAAGTACATCACAAGAGAGAGATTAAAACTTCCTCCAAGAGAAGCTAGACAGTAAAGTGGGGATGACCTTAAAATGGTAAGATGGAGGATGGAGGAGAAAAGTTGACGGCAAGCAACAGAGTCAGGTAAGAAAAGTCTGTGTTTTGTGAATTTGTGTTCTTGGTAAGAATGTGTACAGATTACACAGTTTGTGATGTTGAATTTTCAGTGTGCTCCATTGTGTTTAATTATGACTATATTTATCTCCAATAAGGGATTTATTTAAGTACTGGTTTCATGTGTATGTGTGGGGGGGTATACTACTGGCACTGACAAAGAATTACTGTGGATTTTTCTGATTCATTTATTGCATCATGGTTCATGCATAGCTTATGACAATCCTTTTTGACAGGTATTCCAATTTCTGCCATTAAAGAAATCCTGCAAAGACAGAGATTTAATCATGTCATGTTCATTCATTCATGGTAAGTAAAATAAGTAGTACTAACTAGAAAAAATAAGCATGACTGACATACTATGTATTTTAGATACTATTGAGCAAAAAGCCAATACTTGTAGTGTTACATCCAAAACACAAGTATAATGGCACTATTTTCATCCCCAATGTAATTAGCTTGTTGCTGTGTTTCTGTCATGGTATCATGTTGCTGTGGATAAGGTAGCATGGGGACAACACGATAGTCCATGGACAAGACAGTAGTGCGGAGGCAAGATGGTGGCATGGGGACAAGATGGTAGCTTGGGGATGAGACAATAGCATGGGGGCAAGATGGTAGTGTGGGGACAAGATGGTAGCATTGGGACAACATTGTAGTGTGAGGACAAAGTGGTAGCAGAGAGGCAAGCCAGTAGCACTGGACAAGCCTGGATGGGAGGGCAGCATTGACAGCAGTGCTGAATGGCAGAATGGATGGGATGGCAGCATGGATGGGAGGGCAAATGGATGGGAGGGCAATACGAGGGACAGCAGCACAGACAGTAGATGTACAGGATGGTAGCAAGGGGATGGCAGCATGGGGATGTGATGGTAGAGTGAAGGTGACATTAGCATGAATAATATGCCAACTGTACCATCCTCACAATATCATTTCATCTTTATGTGACAATTCTGTCTTCAAAGTACCATGACAGCATTTTGCAAGGGCTGAAGGCATTGAGATGCTTTTTATTTGTTAGCATTTTGTATGCTTTGTGGTGATTTTTTGATGCTATTTTTCTGAATTTGGGGGATATTTTAATCATTTTTCTTGTTTGCTGATCTTGATTTGGAGAATTTTTTCTCGCAATGTTTTTTATTTTTACAGCTGTATTAGGATTAAAGGACATGGAGGTGCTTTTTGTCTGTGTTTCCATTATGGAATGTTGTTGCTGTGTATAACACAGCATGAGGACAAAATGGTAGTGTGAGGATGAAGTGGTAGCTTGAGGATGAGAAGGCAGTGTGGGTACAAGATGGTAGCTTGGGGACAAGATGGTAGCATGCAGACAAGACATAAATGTGCGGACAAGATTTTAGCATTGGGACAACATCATTGCATGGGATGAGATGGTAGCCGAGGGACAAGACGGTAGCATAGGATGGCAGTATGGACAGAAGGGCAGCATTAACAGCAGCGCTGAATGGAAATGTGGACAGGATGGTAGCATGGATGGGATGGTGCATGGATGGGAAGGCAACATGACAACAGTGTGGACAGTAGTGCATACAGGGTGGCAGCAGGAGGACAGCAGTGTGGGGACATGATGGTAGCATGAAGGGTACACTAGAATAAATGGGGTGATAGCCTACAATGCTGACCCCACCATTCTCACAATACTGTTTCATCTTCATGCTATCATTCCATCTTTAATACCGCCATGGCAGCATTTTGCAAGGGCTGCAGGCATTGCGATGCTTTTTCTTTTTTAGCATTTGGTAAGCTTTGTGGTGATTTTCAACTGCTATTGTGCTGAATTTGGGGGGATATTTTAATCATTTCTCATGTTTTCTTATCTTAACTTAAAGAATTTTTTCTTATAATGATTTTTTTATTTTTACAGGTCAATTCGAAGTGAAGTAAGTGCAGGTAGTCTGTTGCTGTGTTTCCATTATGGTATGGTGTTGCTGTGTATGAGGCAGCATGGGGACAATGGGATAGTGTGGGGAAGGTATAGTATCTTGGAGACAACATGGTAGCATGGGTATGAAATGGTAGCATGGGGAAGAGACAGTAGCATGTGGACAAGATGGTAATGTGAGGACAACATGGTAGCATTGGGACAGCATTGAAGTGTGGGGACAAGATGGTAACAGAGGGACAAGACAGTAGCATGGGATGGCAGCTTGGATGGGAGGACATCATGGACAGCTGCACTGAATGGCAATGTGGACAGGATGGCAGCATCAATGGGATTGCTCATGGATGGGAGTGCAATGTTGATGGAACCGCAGCATGAATGGTAGTGGGTGGTAGCAAGGGGAAGGCAGCATGGGGATATGATGGTAGCATGAAGAGAACATTTGAATGAATGGGGTGGTAGCTTACCTGACAACCATACCATCCTCACAATACCATTTCATCTTCATGCTACCATTTACATCTTTGCAATACCATTATGGCAGCATTTTGCAAGGGCTGCAGGCATTGTGATGCTTTTTATTTGTTTGCATTTGGTAAGCTTCGTGATGATTTTTTGATGCTATTGTTCATAATTTGAGGAATATTTTAATCATTTGTCTTGTTTGCTGATGTTTATTTTGAGAACTTTTTTCTCAAAATGATTTTTATTTTTACAGAGATATTGAAATTAAAGTTAGTGCAGTGGTCTGTTTCTATATTTCTGTTATGGTTTGGTGTTGCTGTGTATAAGGCAGCATGGGGACATCATACTAATGTGGGGATGAGATAGTAGCTTGGGGAAAAGAAGGTAGCATGGGATGAGATGGTTGGGTGTAGATGAGATGGTAGCATGGGGACACCATCATTGCATGGGGATGAGATGGTAGCAGAGGGACAAGACAGTAGCATGGGATTGTAGAGTAGATGGGAGGGCAGCCTGCACAGCAGCGCTGAATGGCAATGTGGATGGGATTGCAGCATGGATGGGAGGGCATCATGGAGGGGGCAGCAGTGGACAGTAGTGCACAGAATGACAGCAAGGGGAAGGCAGCATGAGGACTTGATTGTAGTCTGCAGGGGACATTAGCATGAATGGGGTGGTGGCCTACCATGCAGACCATACCATCTTCACAAACTGTTTTGTCTTCATGCCACCATAACATCTAACAACAACCTCATGGCAGCATTTTGCAAGGGCTGTATGCATTGTGATGCTTTTTATGTGTTAGCATTAGGTATGATTTGTGGTACTTTTTTGACTACAATTGTTCTTAATTTGAGGAATATTTTAATCATTTTTTTGTTTGCTGATGATTTTAATTTGGAGAAAAAATTTCTCATAATAACTTTTTTATTTTTACAGGTATATTGGAATCAAAGTAAGTGCCGGTGGTCTGTTGCTGAGTTTCTGTAAAGGTATGGTGTTGCTGTGGAAAGGGCAGCATAGGGACAACACAGTCATGTGGAGATGAGATGGTAGCGTGGGTATGAGATGGTAGCATGGGGATGAGATGGTAGCATTGGGACAACATAATTGCATGGGTTTGAGATGGTAGCAGAGGGCCAAGACAGTTGCATGGGATTGTAGCATGGATTAGAGGGCAGCATGGACAGCAGTGCTGAATAGCAGCATGGATGGGATGGTGCATGGATGGGAGGGCAAAATGAATTGGACAGCAGCATGGATGGTACTGTACTCAGGACAGAACAAAGGGAAGACAGCATGGGGTTGTGCTGGTAGCATGAAGGGGACATTAGCATGAATGGGGTGATAGTCTACTATGCCAACAACGCCATCCTCACCCTTGCCATTTCGTCTTCATGCTACTATTCTGTCTTCACAATACCATTATGGCAGCATTTTGCAAGGGCTGGAGGCATTGCGATGCTTTTTCTTTGTTAGCATTTGGTATTCTTGGTGGTATCTTTTTGACTGCCATGGTTCTATTTTTGTGGTTAGTTTAACAGTTTTTGTTTGTTGATGTTAATTTGGAGAAATGTTTCCTCACATTTTTTTATTTTTAAAGGTATATTGGAACTAAAGTAAGTACAGGTGGTCTGTTGCTGTGTTTCTGTTATGGTATGTTGTTGCTGAGTATAAAGCAGCATAGGGACAAAATGGTCGTGTGGGGATGGGATGGTAGCATGGGAATGAAATGCCAGCAAGGGTATGTTATGGTAGTGGGGGGGTGAGACAGTAGCATGGAGATGAGACGGTAGTGTGGGGACAAGATCATTGCATAGAGACAAGATTGTAATGTGGGGACAAGATTGTAGCAGAGGGACAAGCGGGTTGCATGGATGGGAGGGCAGCATGGATAGCAGTGCTAAATGTCAGCTTGGATGGTCCAACAGCTTGGGGATGGTAGTGGTGTTTTTATGCAGAAATCTTGTGGGATATAATTAACATTCTTCTGGAATGGTTCATGTTGAAATGAGTCAATCCCCTGTGAAGAGAGTGATGACACTACTGAGATCACTGGTCCTAGTAATGGAGCATCAGGTGTAAGTTTGCCATAAGCCTTGAAAATAGTAAGGATTTTGAAGTTGAAATTCTTTAGTAGAAATTAGAAAACTATATGCTTTATTTCTACTGTACAAAAATGCTACTGCTGCACAATACTATTTTTTGTCAAGCCATCATGGAGTAATGTTCCTCCATGAGCTTGAGCTGGTGTGTAGATTCTAGACGCAAATGGTACAGTATGTGGTGTATTTTTAGATATTGGATCTTTGAACCTTCAAGATCCAAAATATCTTGTGTACTTCTCCTTTTGACAAAAGGGAATTATTTCAATTATTTTTTAAGTAAATAGAAGTACTTAAATATATGCTACGCTTGGCAGTAGATATTTGACCTATGTCACTCGCCCCCACAATTGGAAACTCAGGTGGTTCGGGGAAAAATAAAACCTCAGTAAGGAAAAAAATCCATTTGAGCCAATACCAGCATGCACAAACCTGAAGTCCCAGAAAAACCTAACTGATGCATGTCATGTCCTACATCCATACTGGTATGTATGTATTATAAGCGTAAGTGCTTGTGAAGAGAGAGACTGATGACAGTCACTGTTTTTTTTGCGACCTGCAATCACATTTGCTGTGTTTTATCAATGATAGGTTTTGCTGTGTTAT
>JALLPD010002035.1:0-10867 GCA_036940065.1 Cyclotella cf. meneghiniana | reverse complement strand
AGGCAACTGTAAGGCAACTGTAAGGCAACTGTAAGGCAACTGTAAGGCAACTGTATGGCAACTGTAAGGCAACTGTAAGGCAACTGTAAGGCTACTGTAAGCAACTGTCAGGCAACTGTAAGGCAATTGTAAGGCAACTGTATGTCAACTGTACGTCAACGGTAAGGCAACTGTAAGTCAACTGTAAGTCAACTATAAAGCAACTGTTTTAAGGAATCTGTAGGGAATCTGTAAGGAATCTGTGAGGAAGCTGTGTAAGGCAGCAACAGGAGATCCTGAATGAGCCTCAGTGTGGATGGATGGATATCGGGATCCTGAGGATACATGAGGGATATGACAAATTGATTCCTTTTTTCATTTCTACTCCGTCAGGATACCTTTCGTAAATTCAAAACGCCCCGGAGGAGTTTCGGTGATCCCTACACGACAAAAACCACCAATATCTGTTGCTTGTCTTGGGTTGTCCCAATATAATCAATTGGACTTTCATTTCTTTAGTTGAAATCAGTGCAAAAGGACGAACGACGATACCATCTTCTCTCCCAGGCTCTCGGCAGCCACGATACTTAAACGAATAAGCATAATCATCAGCAGCCGATAATAAGAACGACATCTGTGTCAGCTATTCGAAAAATGACGGACCAACCTTCCAACGACAACAAGGAAAATAATGCCTTCCCACGAACCCCCCTTCTGCACCGCGTGCCCTTCGCACCGTCCTCCACCAAACTCTCGGTCCGCAAAGACATCACGCCGGCCTACGCGTTCAAAAATCGCGACACCGGCCTATTAGAAATATCAAACAAGCCTCCTCCTCTGTCGCTGGTGGCAGACGAAGATTCGTCCGTGATTGGTTTAGAAAATGAAGTGCGCAGTCCGAAATTGGCCTTGTATCCAATTGCGCTGAACGGAGGCGGGGCGGGATTGTACAGTGATCCAAGACAGTTCGGTGGGAGGAACATCGAAGAAAGCGTGTACATTAGTGGACGCAAGGCGGAGCGGAGGGGCAATGTGAGATTTGCTTGGCCGGCCGAAAGGAGGGGCGTTTTGCAAGCTGATTCTGTTGGGAATCATGTTCCTGTCATTGCAAATGGAAGTGTCGAGGTCAGAGAGGAAGAACATGGGATGGAAACTATCGATCTAGAAGCGGGCGAATTGGACCATCCACCAACCCGTACAATTGTTCACCAGCCATTTTCGCGTATCTCATTTACCTCTCTCGACCCGTGGCGCATCTGGTCCACACTGCACAATGAACTATCCCGCATTGCCGCCGCACGCACCGCCCGTCTCGAAGAGGAGGCCTCCCACATCACGCTTGCCAAACAAAAGAATTTAGCATCGAGTGACGTCATCTCGAGTGTGTACAATCAAGATGATTTTGATTTTGCATTGGTTCTCAGTTCGAATGATGCATATGCCTTTTGGGCCAGATATTTGGACTTTAGGGATGAAGCATTGTGTTATTGTTATCCGGAAAATGACGACGAGCAAAATGACAATGATGCAGATGATTGTAGTACCATCGCTACAAATCAGGAAGTCGCAGTGAACCCCGACAACGAGAGGAGTGTCACTCACACACCACCGAATTCCAGCGGATTGCGGCGCAGAAGGGCGAATCATGCACCTCATTCCTCATCCAACAACTCGTGCAATATACTATCATCTTCAAAAATGACAACTCCGTCACAAAATCACACCCCGTTCTCATCACTATCACCGAATCCCAAAGTAAGCATGATACGCTCGTCTCAAAAACGAACAACATTCCATCAGAAAAGTCTGTTTGAACGAGCCGTGGATCGGTTCTCACCTACAAGATTTTCGATTGGAACGCCGCGAGGTTCTTCCAGACGTAACATCACATCGGCTGCCACTGCGGGTACCACCACGCCACAGCGAGAAACACCAGAAAGAAAAGATGCGTACTCTACANACTCTACAGGAGGAAAACTACGACGAAGATGGGGCAATCAAGATTACGACACAAATAAATTATCTACGCCGAATTTGACAAGTCCTCCGATTTTATCATTGAAGAGCCGTCGGATCGGGAGTACGGCACGAAAGAATTGGAAAGTTTCGAGTAGTGGTAAGAAGACATCGTCGTTGAGAACCAAGAGAGGATTGTTTGAGAGTGCAGAGAGGTTGGGTAAGAGGTTAAGAGAAACAATGGTGGATGGTGGTGGTGGTGCTGGGAGTATGAATGAGAACGAGGAAGATAACTTTTTTGCCTCTCCGGGTATTCCACGGGGGGTCGGTGCGTGACACTAGATGGATGTGTATACACAACATTCGTGTTCTCCATATTGATTATTCTCACACGTTAAGTGTTTATCATTTACTCAACATTTGTTTAGCTGCAAGAGTAAATGGATTAGGTCAATTTTTGGAAGCCCTGGAGATAGGCATTGTCGTGAGGAGGCACTGGCCTAGAGGAAAGTCTGTTTTCATTCAGCTCTATTCTGATGATAAAGGGGATAGCATTCACTATCGATACATCCCAGACGACGAGGCAGTAATCGCTTTACGAGAGCAAGAACAACGATATAACGGTCGCCGCCGCAACAAGAAAGCACGATTAAGTTTTGGAGTGAACGAACCACGACGCGATATTGATAGCGGAATTCACAGTGACATCCTTGATGCTTCCGTCCCTCTTCCAGATTATCTAAAAGCCAAGATTGACAGAGACGAGGACAACCGCAAAAAGGGTGGGATTCGGAATACCATAACTCACAGCGCATTGCGATGGCTGAATACAGGCACGATCGCCGCGGCAGATATTGTGCAAGTTCATCCTGCTACACATGTTGATCCATACGCCAGAGATGGAAATAAGTTGGGTACGTGGTCGTTGCGACAATCGGAAACAAAGTATGTGAAGAACAATGCCTTTTCGGTGATATTGCCGTCAATGCAAGGTTCTTTTGTTCAGAAGCATTTCCCCAGCATTGATTTGGGTGAAAAATGGTGGGTCGCTTCAATGCTTTCTTGTTTCGAAATATTTGAGACACACCTCACAGACGAGCTTATAATCTATGTTTGTATTGATAGGTGCGAGGGTGAGCACCAATCACTTTTTCGTTGCTTTGATGTGGAGCTAGCAACAGAGGGAGAATACTGGATGGTTTTACGTGGATTTCTACTCTTGCACCGGGATGCATCCACTGGTCGATTTTCAGCGCAACGAGCAGGTCTTGGTTTTGGATCCTATCATCGTTATGCTGTGGAGATCAATACGGAGGATAATAGGGCTAATCGACCCGGAGTTTCACCTAAGGCTCGTTTCGCTGAGGTTCTTCCGTCACACGCTAAGCCCAACATGTTTAACAAAATGATCCGCATGCTGATCGGTGGAAAGGAAGCGGAAGCGGGAGTGGAGCAGAAAATTGTGCCATATATTGGTGTTCCTCCGCCATCAGATTATTTTCTAGGTTTTAGCTCTCCTGGAACCCAGGTGAGGAACGAGAAGCATGTTCCTATTTCATGATATCAATGGCCGTAATTATGTGCTCAAATCCTATGATCATCTGTTGATTTTGAAAGATTTGGGGCAGGTTACGTCAAGCCGGCCTCGAAACACAGCGTATATATGCGCTCGATACGAGAAAAGTGATGATAAAAGTCAGATGTCCAGTCGACAGATTGCAAGATGTCGCTGAGGCATTGAAGCTGAAGCTAAAAACAAAAGATGGTGAGAGAACGTAGTCAGAGTGGCAATCCACTTGTGCAAATATTTATTGTATATTTTCAAACTATTCATTTTTTCTGTACATTCAGGTGACTTCGCGCCTTACAGAGAAGATTTAATTACTCATTTTGTACCAACGAATGACGGGCAAATGTCATGTGACGAAGACGATGCTAGAGTAGCATCCCTTTTTCGTTCAAGCGTGAGGCAAAAGATCATCGACTTTATAATAGGATCTCGAATCCGAGACTCTGGAGCAGAGCTTGGTCCATCAACTCAGTTAGGAAAACAGGTCAGGCTTAGAGTTCCCCTTCATTCTCATGGGAGGCTGGAGGCACTGTATTCGTGCTGGGTGACGTTTTGGAGACAAGACAACTGGGATATTCGTGATGGTAAAAGTTTGAAGGTGGAGCCGGAGAGTCCAGGCTCTGATAAGTGGCATGGTGCATTGGCAGGGGACACTGATAGAGACCAAAATGAGACATCCCGAGTTTCGTCACTACAGCAACAACGGCAACTTCCGTCAATATTCTATCGCTTTTTCGTTGGAAGCTTTTATCAGCCCCTGGATTCAATCGAGGAATACTACGGAGAGAAAGTAGCATTTTACTTTGCATGGCTACAACATGTCAGTTTTCATCTACTTTACCTCTCGTTTATCGGCTTGATTGTATTCTTGATCCAGCTTTCTTCTGGTCTGTGGGATCACCCTATCCGTCCGGTGAGACGTTATTTCGCTTCCAGAGTCAGTTCTTTTTGCTTTATTCGGCGCTGATCATTCTTCACTCCTCTTTTTTACCCCTTCGTTCCTAACAGTGGTTTTCGATTTTTGTTGTTATTTGGTCGTTTGTTGTTTTGGTGAAATGGAGAAAGAGGTCGAATTTCCTCGCTTATCGTTGGGGAACTTTAGATTACAAAGAGGAAGAAATCGCAAGACCAGAGTTCAAAGGCACGGAGTATCGTGTTTGCCCGATCACGAACACCTACGTGATGTACTATCCTCCCTGGAAACGTTGGCTAATGATGTGTATAAGTATTCCGCTGACTGTTGGGTTCACATTCATCGCACTGGTAGGCATCCTCATTTTCTATGGCAACAGAGACGTGATGCTTGCCAACTACTTCAGCTCAGGTGAAGAGCAATCTTTCGTGTTTCATTTCTCTGCTACTGCCATAGGGCAAACAGCGCCAATGCTAGCTGTGGAACTTACCTCAGACCACCTCAGTGATCCTGACTTTTGGCTCATCATCATTGGATTTCCCACTCTTCTCGGGCTCATACTTCCACTGCTCAATTTTTGCTTGAGACGGATCTCGATATGGCTCAATGAGATCGAGAATCATAGAACAGAAGCTGAATATCGCACTCATTTCATCATCAAGGTATTCGCATTTCGGTTCGTTTGCTACTTTGCAGCTCTATACTATTATTCATTTATTGGAGTTAGTGAAAGTGACGCTACTGAGCATGGCATAATCCGAGTGGCCTCTACATTATTCTCTTACTTGACTGTTGGTAAGTCCATTTTGTATATTATTTTCTTCGACAAATCAGCGTTTCGCACTAATTGGCCACCATTTCTCATCTCCACATTCGTTTGCTAGCACATTGGTGGAACATTTGCATCAATATATTCTTCCCTTTGCTTTTGTATCGCTGGAGAATATTCCGAGAGCGTCTTCGTTTAACAAAGGAGCTTCGAAGTCTTGAACTGGAAGAGATCGAAGAATTCGGTTTTTCAAAACAAAGCGACATGACCGGAGAAGAACGCCTTGAAAAGAAGAAACGTTTGTTGAACAAGCGAATACTTCTCGAGCATGCTCAGGTCGATCTATGGGAAGAGATGATGTTACCAGAACATGATAGCTTTACAGAATACCTGTTTGCAGTGACGCAGTTTGCGTATGTAACCTGTTTCAGCGTCGTGCTTCCAGTTACCCCCTTAATTGTGCTTTTCAACCATTTGTTGAACATGAGGTTAGATGCGTTCAAACTATGTAGAGGAAGGCGTCGTCCCCTTGCAGTCCAAACTGGCGGGATCGGGTGAGTACTTTGTCCCTGATTTCTTAACCAACGCGGTATCAGACCAAACTTAGAAAATTTCTTCATTTCATTCCTTAAACCTCTATCATCAGGGTTTGGAACCACGTCCTTCACATTGTCACGGTAATTGCAATTCTTACAAACTGCGCACTTATGGCACTGACGAGCTCGCAACTCTCATGGCTGGCGACAAAAATTGGCAAACTTGGAGTGTTCGCTTTGTCAATCGGTGTGGAGCACTTCCTGCTACTTGTGAAATACATCATGCAATTATCAGTTTCGAGATTGCCCACCTCAGTTGAAAATGAAATTCGAAGGAAGAAATATGACCAAGAGCGTAAGAGGTACAGGTCTCTGCGAATGAAGAAAAGAAGCAAAAGCTCATATGGCATAAAGAACCTTGGTAGTGGCGAGCAGAATGACGACCGCGACAAATCAGATGATAAACTCAAATTGAGCCCCTGTCCTCCGATTCAAGAATCTTCCACTGACAACTCTATGCTTACTGCATTAGCCCAAGAAAGTGTTCAATTAAATGCATTAGAGTCGAAAAAAAAGCACAACAAGGTTACGGCATTGAATTCAAAGAAGCGTGGGATGGCAAATGTACAGGTTCTAGCACAGCACAGCCCCCGGGTAAACGAAAATCGATCGCAGCTCCCTATGTCAATTGACCATGGCAACATCCGACGAAACAAATACTCCCGAAGTAATGTTACATCTTCGAATCACCAAGAAAACACCGACCCAAATTTCGATGAAGCTACCAAGAAGCTTCCTCGAGGAAGTTCCAATGCATTCGCTACATCTCCGTCCCTACCTCATCACAAACGTGGAATGAAACTCTCGACTCATCAGAAAGATTTGTCTGTCCTGAAAACAAAAGCAAATTTTTCAGCATTGCAGCTCGATTCGAATTCTTCAATAGATACAACCTCAACCAATAGCTGGCGTCCTTCAGAGAATATATATTCACCTGACTCTTCAATTTCAACTGTGCAGGGCTTGCCGACTCCTTGTCATTTACGTTTGGAAAGTCCGATGCCCACATTCACCAAAGAAAATAAATGTGTTGTCGCCGCTAGTGGTTACTATAAGCACGCATCTGCGCCACCGATGTCTCCAGCCCATTGCAAGGCTGGGACAGATACTGATGAAATGGATGACACGGATGCCCCAAAAGTGAAATGGGCAGTCTATCATTCGTTTCAATACAACCAATCTGCCCAGAAGGAGTTGCGAAAGAAGAAGTCATGCTAGATAGAGTCTAATGCCTGATGTAAATATAATGGAATTTGTGTTGTTAGAGAAATATGGCATGCACAATCAACTATATCTTATTATTCTTTAAATCGTCGTTCAGTTGAATAACCTCAATATCTTGGTTGTTTTGATTCTTCACTATCGTACAAACTAGCTCCATCTATTTTAACTTATCCCCTTCCAAAGAAAAATTTGAGTGCGTGTCTAAGCTGTTGACTTCCTCTTCTTATCCTTTTTCTTTTTGTCTTTCTTCACTTCTGTGTTGGCTTTTGTCAGCTTCTTCTTGCTCGACTTCGGAGTTTTGGGATCCATATTATTCCCACCTTCATCCGCACTGTTTTCCTTGTCATCTTCGACTGACACTTTACGACGCTTCTTGTTGGCATGATCCTCGGATTTCTTTTCTTCGCTTTCGACAACAGCTCCCTTTGCCCCCGCGGCATATCCGGGAAAATCATAGTCGATTCCCAGTTCGGCCAATTTCTTCCTCTTCAATTCTTCCCTCTGTACTAGTTTGGCAGTAATCCCCTTCATTACCTCTGGAGCCCTGCGTTTATTCACTTCCAACCTAGCCTTATTCTGCATGTCCTTCTTAGTCATGATCTTCTTCGCCCTCTTAAACATCATATCATATACCTTATCTTTGGGCAACACATGACACACCAGCCGTTTCTCGAGCAAGAAATAGCCATTCATGGTCTCAGCAACAATTTTAGCAACTTCCTCTTCGGCGAATTCGACAAAGGCATAACCGCGGGAGCGTCCCGTTTTGGTGGAACGGGAGACACGGCATCGTTGTACAGATCCAAATTGATTGAGGAAGATGACGATTTCACGTTCTTCGAATGCGGTGGGGAGATGGCCCAGGTAAACTACAGATGATGGCTGGTGGGATTCAGCGTCGTTAATGTTGGGAAGAGCGGCGTCTTTCGGTTTCCGCTTAGTGGAAGTCTTGCCACGTTTGGATATAGTGTTAGGCGCGCTGTCTTCTGCTTCAGTCACTTCGTTTTCAGGAACTAGCAGGCACATATGAAAAATGAATGAGTGGAGACGTTGAGTTATTTGATCGTTGCTTAGGAGATGTAATGGTCGCATGTTTGAACGAGGAATGTCGCAAACCATGAACGTAGAAACGCAACGAGCACTGGGGACTAACCTTCTATCGAAGCAAGCTTTTCTTCGAGAGTGCGATGGAGAGACTTCACCATGATCGGTTTGATTATCTTAAATCTACGACGAGACGTTATAGCAAACGACGCTGTCAACACCAAACCGATAACAGAACAATTAATAATTCAATTCATGGTAGGTTCCAGGTAGGTTCCATACGATACATATTGCGAGCATATTGCGGTATTATTCGCACCATGAACGTGACACGTGATGTGCACTGGGTGCTTGTTCGTTTTTTGCTTGGATGAGTCTGATGGTTGTGTGGGAAGCTGCGGCTGTGGTCTGTCCGCAACCTCTGTCTGTCCAGACAAGTAGTAGTTTTCCGAATGTACGACAGGAAGTGAGTCAAAAATAGCTTTTAATATAATATCTATGTCATCGGCAGCGCTGGCCAGCGGAAGAGTATCCAAAAAATCTTTTTTCCACTGTTATTCTACCTAGCTATCTACCGTACCTCTCTGGTATGGATTATCAGAGATTATCAGCTGTGCTCATGACCACGCACTTCACTTCTTGTTCTGCAAACCAACGACGCCAACAACACACGCAATGACTCTACTCATGCACAATTAAATTATTGTTCGACATAGTATTCTTTTAAAGCCCAAATCGTAATCGTGCTGGCGCGTATTAGTTAGCAGTCCGGTGCCGTCGTCATTTATGTGGATCAAAACCTATACAACATGAATATGTTCTCATCACAGCTCAGCCTCGCGACAATTTTGTCATTCACCGCAGCACTCGTGTTGGATTCGCACCTGTCGATGTCGGCTCTAGCCTTCCAATTCTCATCTCATAAGTTCTTATCACCATTATCATCTCTGCATGAAGTTTCGAATGAGCAGTTACTCAACAAACATTTCGTCTCGCGCGACGAGTTCACAACGAAACCGTCATCCAGTCGGAGGGATATTTTGCAAAAGAGTGCTAGCGTTGCCTTTTCTTTTCTGATTGGCGAGACTGCCATGAGCAAATCCGCCAGTGCGAGCTATTCCGCTTACACGCGTCGTGAAGAAGATTGGAAAACGCGTGAGAAAAATGGTGGTGAGTACCTTATCTTTTCGTCTTTCTTGATCAAACTCCGAAATAGTGGAAATAGAATTCATCCAACAATTCGATCTTCAAAACACATCTTGAAAACACAGAAATCAAATATTCCAATGCTAGAGAACTACGATCACAACTACGTGAAATTGCTCCTATGAACAGCGAAGGGTCCAAAATCTTTTGTCCAAATGGTCCATCAGCAGCCGTATCACCATTAATGGAAAACAAATGTGGTGGTAAGTTTAGTTTTCGTCGCATTTATATACTTCCCCATGCAAGTATTTGAAAGTCAAGCATTGCACTCGAACACCCTTAGACCGCATGGCACTCCCCTCTGTTTATGGAAGAAACAATGACATATTGGGCAATAGTATACCTGGTTTCGGAAGTGCTGGTGGTGTCAGCACTACAAATGTAGCACAGTTGCGCGACGAATTAAATGCGCAGGCCTACTTTCGCTGAAGTAAACACCTGATTCTTGCGATGTACTATATGGAACATCGCACTGTTTATGTTAGTAAAGATTTGGTGGAATGGCTTCATTTGGAAACTCATGGATGGAGAGTTACACGAGTGCAGGTGAGAATGAGTTGAGCTGTAGCTACTGTGAAATGATTCTTCAATAGCATGACATAATATTATTTTATCGTAGAGTTATCCCCATCCGGAGTCAAACGGGGTGTGAAGTTCCTGTCATTTTGCTACTGAGAGGTCTTACTGTTACAGTAGTTGTCCACAGAGTTGTATTTTATAAGTCAACGGAAGTCTATTTGCACATAGCTCACCTTTCGCCGTGGGGTCACAGAAGTTTGTAATGGGTATTGGGTGCTTTTTCAGAGCGGGGGTGGACAGATCATAGCGGCTCGTGAAATGATTCTACCATCGAGGCTTATGTTCTGCAAGCAGAAGGGATGCTCCAATTTTTCAAGATGTAGTCTAACAGGGTGACGACCAGTGACAGACAATTCAAAAGTTTTAGAACAGTTACTTCACAAGACAAAAGCAAATAGTAATGAAAAGACTCCACTGTTAGCATAGGAAGCTGTGACATGACTGCTAACTGGTCAATATCACTGTAGGTAAAAAATTACTGTAATTTTTAAGTCTCCTCTGTTTACCAAACATGTATGTATTCTTTTTTACTTTAAGGCAGCTAGTGGCCTTAACCACCTGGGCACTGAGTTCAGTTCCAGAATTCTGGAACTGGGAGTTACTTCAATGAAGCTGTTTTTTATGATGTCAATTCACCTTTCAGCTATTTTGTCAACTACACTAAAAATTGTGACATAACAACTAGAAAACTCAGTTCATTGTCCTAAATATCTTCATGCCACATAAGGGAAAGGATAAATAACCAAAAAATATGAGATCCATCAGAAAAAATCAGAGTCAGAGACAAATGAGGTACAAAAATATAAGTCATTAATGGTCATCAGAGCCCCAGTTTGGAGTACATCAGTATATTACTATGTCAAGCTTTTTTAAAGCTTAGTGTCAATCTCTTTTTAAACGCTTAGTTGTATTGCAATTGAGATTTTTTCTCTCCTCCTCCTCCTTCTTCTTCTTCTTCTTCTTCTTCTTCTTCTTGTTCTTGTTCTTCTTGTTCTTGTTCTTGTTCTTGTTCTTGTTCTTGTTCTTGTTCT
>JALLPD010002034.1:0-10859 GCA_036940065.1 Cyclotella cf. meneghiniana | reverse complement strand
GCTGAGGTGACATGGGTCACCTATCCCCCATCGATTATGTTATGTAGAATATAGAATAATGTTGAGTAGTTCAGAAAGATGATCACAACTTCACTATCAGTTTATGATGACACTGCAGTGGAGCTTGTGTACAGTATGGTCTATGGTATGCTACTATACTGTACCACTCTGTACAATACCTATTTTCTTGAAGCAATGAAAAGAGAGGTTGATGCCTGGTTGATGCGCAAAAGCAAGGCAGAAGTAGTCCACTATTGTCCGATTCCCAACTTCAACCATGCAATGCCAAGGTCGGGCTCAGCGGCAAGGCATTTCATATACCGCGCAACAATTTTATTTTTCAAGAGAATTTTCCAAAGTTTTCCACGATGTTACTATTACACCCTGCTTTTGTATGCGGCCCACACGTAAATGTCAGTTTTTTCATTTTCCCCTGGCACTTTATGAAGGAGTTTTCTAAAGTGTTTCATTACGCTGGCGCTCGGTTTCATCATCAAGTTTCTAGAAACGTCGTCAAAATGGTGAAAAAAAGGATGAAAAGCGACGATCCTAACGCGTGTTTCAACATGTTTCTGCGCAAGCTCCAACGAACTTTATATCGATCTATCGAGGTGTTGCTCTCAGAATTTTTCGACAAACGTCCAGTTCGTCATAGAGAATCCAGAGAGTAGAAATGAAGTTAAACTACATCATGAACCGAAGGTTGATCGACGTCTCCTTCGTCGTATCCTGTTGTGCGCTGTCCATGGCGCGAATCCACGCCGTGTCAGGTGATTCTATCGGAGACTTGCGATCCATTTCGTGCCTAAACGAGAAGACATTGCAACTCAACCTTCCCGGCCGTTGCTCCTACGATCTTCTTTTCACCGCTGTCGCGGAAAAAATGTCCGAGCTTCGATCTTGTCGTAACAATCATCCCGATTCGGAAATTATGGCCATGTTGAACGTCGATACCGTCAACAACGCGAAGAAGGCATTGGATCGATTGTGTAACGATGTGCTGATTTCTAGTATGAAAGGACGGGCTGTCTTTGAATTCGAGAGCTTTTCCAACATGGACCATGATTTCAACAAGGCGTTCTTTGACGGACGCTCGTCCTGGAACGAAGGGGGGATGTCATTCAATCAAGCGCAGACGTTGAGTCAACGCCCTCTCAATGATTTGGGCGGGGCTTCGACTAATTTCCGTGGAAATTCGAAAAGAATTTCTTCCATTGCTCGAGATGTTGCGTTGAAAAGAACCATTTCTTGGCCCGACACCTATGAGAATTTTGACGAATGCGCCGCTAACTCGGCGATGTGCTGCTGGGTGGACCACGATGAATCGCAGGACGATTACTACCAGAAAAATACCGATTTGTGCTATGTAGATTATTCACGTGCTCCCTCGTCGAGTCACGTGGAAAGGGGTTTGGCCATTTTTAAAGGATCGGAAAATGCGTTTTGTCATGGCTTTGCGTGGGAGAATGACAGTCTCAATGACATGTTTAAGGGCAATTTGCTTTTTCTCAGTGAAATTTATGAAAACATGCACAATCGTGGACTCGCGAGAAGTGTTCCAGGTGTGTATCAGGGATGTTTTTGTATCATCTTCTGTTTCACTTCTTTCGTCTGGAATAAATATGTTCTTTTGTGCTCTTCGAAATTAATCTGAAAAACCACAGGAGCTCCCATGTGTGGTTGCGTTGAGAAGGTAAGGTCACTTTGTAATCATCGTTAAAGCATTATTTAAATGCCCTCATTCCCAACTTATAATTGTATGATCGCTAACGTATCCACAGATGCCTGTTGTCACCCGAGCCGATTGTTCCAAGCTAGAATGGCATGGAAATTTCACGTTCAGGCATGCGGCCTTCTTGAACTATACCAACTTTATAATAGTTCAGGGTCAGGCAACACTCGATGTCGTGGAATGTGATGGACCAAATGGAAGCACCAACGACCTCGGCATGTATTATGAAAATCTCTTTTTAGAAGATAAAGTCAATGAAATGCAAAAGGCTTCCTTCGAGAAAACTTTGGTTGGTACGGGCAATTGCGATGGCGCAATTCAAGAAATTATGGACGCCTATGCATTCTATGAGACAACTGAACCCACTGTGGAACATACTGCTGCATATTCTCTTTAGGTATGTTGAAATTCTTTGGTGTGCCTATAACGACAAGAGCGAGGTAATCATATTTTTTTCCCTCTTGCACCTGCGACAAACTAGCCCGTGGCAGAGAGTCCAACAAGTGTTCCGACATTGAAACCGATCGCAGCTTCGCCCAGTGATTTCTCAACTCAGAACCAGTGACTGTGACAAACACGCCCGTGACAGAGAGTCCAACAAATGTTCCAACATTGTAACCAATCACAGTTTTGCACAGCCATTTTCCAACACAGGAGAGTTGGACCGTAATTTTATTCAGATCATAAACCGCTTAATATAAAGTATATTTTGTGACGTAATTTTTTCAATGGCTCTCATTATTCAGTCGCCTGAATTACAATATTTGTTGGTTACGGAGTTCGCAAGAGTAACACCCAAAAGATGTTCGAATTATTTATCAAGCAAGAATGACAGAATATATATAAGTATGTGAGCTTCTATACCGGTGATAACCGATGTTGTGAGAGCTACAATTAGGATGACTATCTTTCGAAATTTAGTTAGTCTGTGTTACTCCTGCAAGAGTGGCCGAGAAATATGGTATAGGATGTTTAGAGCGTTTTGACAGCATTTTTATTATTGCATCTACATTTATCATGTTTTTAAGACATTGTAGATGTGTTGCTTTTCACACAAATACATTCGAGATCGTGCCTGCACCTCTCTATCATCGGTCGAAATAATCTAGTCGATTGATGAGATTATCATCTACATCTCTGTTACATCGCTCTCAGTCTAATAGATGTTCCGCAGTGCGGACGAAACACACCGAGAAAAATTGTGTATCATGTTAAGAAAATCTTTTGCTCTCTACAATAATGCTGCTTCTACATTTATGTTTTTGAGAGTTTGTAGATGTACTCCCTCTCACACACATCCATTCGAAAAGGCCCCTACACCCTTCTAACACCGGCCAAAATAATCCAGTCGATTGATGAGACTATCATCTGCATCTCCGTGTTACATCGCTCTCAGTCTGATAGCTGTTCCATGAGCGTAGGAGTGAGATATTCGGCCACTCTCAATGTCTCCAGCGCAATTCCAATCGTCGCGACACCCTCCGCCTCATCACCAGTCACAGTGTGCTTGGCCACACGTTCTTTCACTGTCACATAGTCCTGATCCTGAGTGAAAAAGTAAGGCATGGCGGTTGGGTACTTGGCCTTGAGCATTTCAACGTTTACCTTATCTTCTTCATCGGGCATCCAATAGCGGAACACCTCCTTGCCCGTGGCATCGGTAACGGTGGCATAGGAGTCGGTGCCTCCACAACGATCGGCCGCAACACTTACTTCCTTCCCCGTCTTGGTCTTGATTGTGAATTTGATCTTGTCAAAGTCTGTGAACTCTTTCCCGGATGGGCCAGGAAGGGTTTGCATGGACGAGAACTCCTTGTCGGCCGTGACAGATTCAATGTTTTCGACAGTAACATCGTAGAAAGAAACGAGGAGGGCTAGTTCGTGAATTGCCATGTTTTTTAGCATGCCTTCGGCGTTGCGTTCGAAGCATTCTCCGAGGGATTCGGGAGTGTTTCTTTATATGAAGAAGATAAGACGGGTGGCGTCAGATAGATATGAGGGATCATTCTGCTGCTTAAATGGCGATTTACTCACTCGTACGCATTGTTGGAAACGAAGGTAACGTGCGATCCGGGGACAGTCTCTGCGAACTCGCGTGTTTTGCGGACATACTTGCATACATTCTGCAGCAGTTAAATATGATTTACAGTTTCAACGCAATTCGAGGTGGTGTGAATCGTTGTATGTGAACCTTTCTCAAATAATACCTCAATGCCCATTCACTCTCACTCACCTTATTATACCCCATCAAAACCTCAATCCCCGCCTCCTCGGCCTTGGCCTTCATCTCCTGCAATTCCTTCACAGTGGGTGCACCCGGCTTCTCCAAATAAATGCATTTACAACCCGCATCAATACACTCTCCTAACAACCTGGGATTGTCCGCCGTCCTTCCCGAAATGAGAGCGACGCGTGGTTTGTTTTGAGGCGGGGGTAGGTCAGAGACAGACGAAAGGAAGGTGGTTTGGTGTTGAGATTTAACGGATTCCGCCCATTCGTGGAAGTCGGGTCCGCCGGGGGAAGTGGCGCCGGGACCCAGGAACCATGGTTCGATGACGTAGTCTAGCGATGCGGAGGGGCAGCTTTCCGTTGTATCGAATGCCGTTGTTAATGAATGAGAAGAAAATAAGATGTATTGAGTGAATGCTCAATCGAACGTAATTTCAAACAGGTCATGGTGTTCATAGAAATAATATGCAATGCAGTCAATGCGAAGAAAGCCCAAACATCATAGAAACAGTAGCTCAACGCTACTGAAATCATCAAACAATCATTTAATCAGAGTCGGCAAATATCCCATGCTAAAACTATATGATACTCGAAATCATCCATCGGTCTCAACCTCTTTGCGCACTCACCGACCCTCCAACATCTGTACGGCATGGTACCAGCCCATCCCCCTATTGGGCGCCCCACATCCCACAAGCACCACCTCGGCTTGAGCCTGAGTAACATCCGAGGGGGAGATTGCTGCGAAATCGGCGGCTAGATCCATTTCTGTCTGTAGGCATTGCGATGATGAAGATGATGTATGTGTTGTGTAGCAAGGTGTGTCGTTATTGTCGTTGGAAGTGATACAGGAAGAACGATGAAAATGGCGTGAGTGAACAAGAGTGTGCATGTTTTCATTTTCAAGGTGCAAGGTCCATCGCAAGAAATGATGAACAAAACTGCGTGTTGCATGCATTTGGAATGGACGTAGAGATAAATTGCCAAAATGAAACGATGATCCATCATAATTGCGCCCAAATGCAGCAAGACTCCGGCCACAAAAAAAGGAAGCCATCAAATAAGGAAACTAAACTCCAACCTCGATTCGACAGAGGTCAAACATGAAACTCCATGCATCCCATCTACAGCACTCCAATGATCCGAACCCCAGGGAGCCACAAAAATCTGCGAATGAACAATCGACGACAACCTCCTATCAAACTTGACGCACCTTCGAAACAGCGGCGTCGACTTTGTCCTTGGAAACGCCTCGCGCGACACCACCGTAAACGGCAGCATTGCAACGATTGGCCGTTTTTGGAATGGTGGTGAATGCCCGAGCCGTGCCAATGGTGAGTAGTAATAGCTTCATCATGTCGAGTCTTGTGTGAAGATTATTCCTTGTGATGTTGTCGCTTGATGTTTTCGCCGTCGGACTTGTTTTATGAGAATGATTGGATTGAAAACGCCCTCTGTCTTGACTGAGTGAGCGCAATGTATATTGGCTGTTTCTTCGTTGCACTCGTTGGATGGTTCGCGTTTGAAGTATAGAATGGTTGTGAATTGTGGCGGTCTCTCGGATGTGGATGGTGGGTGGTATGGTACAATACCATACCACACACAAAACAAATCTTTTGGTTCTGATGGCTCGCGAAGCAAGAAGAGAAGTGTTTCCAGTTCCAGACATGGGATGGATGGAAAAAAAATCTTTCGACATTTTATCATCCGAGGGGCATAACTATAAATAGCGCGCAAAGATGTACTACGTAAATATGGGAAACAGAGAAGGAGTGAAAGGTGGCGGAAAATGAAAGACCGGTCTTTTCGAAGAGTATCTTTAAGGAGTTCTCATTGCAAGATACTTCGGACAACAGAGGTGCTATGTTTGATGTCCCTCAAGGACTTTCCTAAAAAGATCCCGATTTACCTACTGATTTAGTAAATAGTGACTTTTCTCCGTGGCTTCCCGGAAGATTCTCTCGAATTTTTACGAGTGGGGTCACCTTGAAAGTTGCATACAGTATATCGTACAGTGAATGGAATAAACAAGGCAAGAAATGCCAACAAGGGTGCATTGCCAACTACTGAATGTCTTAAGATAGATTGTGATTTTACTTATATTCTGTCCTAAGCTAGCAATGAAAACACAGGAAAATATTATCAGTATCCTTACAAATTCCCATATTTACTGATTTGTAGGATGTGGTACCCTCATCCCGCCAGTTCTCAACCCCACTCCACAAAGTGCAGCATTCAAAAGTTGTCATTCCACACTCATCGAACACTTTTCCTTGGGTCACCCAAGAAAAGTGGGAGGATCTGATGTTGGAGAGAGAGAGAGAGGATTTTTGATGGAGCAGCAGAAGAGTCATCACAGAAATTACGTGCAAAGTGGCTAGTTGACGTGAACATCTCCTGGTAAGACAGTAAGGAATGCACTGATGAAAACAGGGTTGGAATGATTTTATAACTAACAATTAACAAGTAATTAATCAATGGACTAATTAAAATAGACGAAAATGTTAACTGAAATATTAGTTTAGTTGTGATAATCAATTACTATAATTTACTACATTTCTGTACTCACAACCACAATTATGGTCCTCAAGGCACTGCATTGGACAGTGGTTCTATCAAACCTATGCCCATTTTCCCAGTGGCATATCCACGTGCAACAAACCAAACACAACATCCAGGTTATGGCTAGATTCAACACCAATGACAACCAAATTGATGCAACTCACAACTTCATCCGTTATTACAGGGCAAAAACTCAACAAGAATGATTTGTACCATTATTATTGTAATGTTATATTGGTGTTTGTGTGCTTAGTTTTGTGACTTTTAGACAGAATTTGACAACCAGCCAGAGTTATTGGAAGCTATACATATGGGCATGTTACTCTTAACAAGGTGAAATCATTAGTGATTTTTAGTACAAGCAGTGGGGTGTAGACATCAGAAAAATACAAAAGTCAATGAAATTAGTCCATTGGGACCTATAACCTGGTTGTACTTACAACTTGGGTAATGCGGCAAAACCTATAGATACATTTTAATATAGCTCATAATGTAGTAACTGCTATGGGGCACATGAATTACCATTATCTGTATGGGCATCATCTTTAATATTCATACATGAAGGTTGTTCTCTACCCCTAAAATTTGAAGTTATCTTTTCTTTTATTGGTCATGTCAATGTGTCCATTCAACGGCAATTACTTAGAGTAAAGGTTTAACTATATTATATACCATACTACAAAGCCTCACACAGAGGCAAAAATTGTACCAAATACTTTCACAGCATGACAAATTGTGCCACTGCCACCCCATCAACTCTTCCACGAAAACTAATGTTGTAACTCCAGCATAATGCCACCATCTCCATCACTGACACATCCTCAGTCTCATTTGCTCTTTTCTAAAGTTATGGCACCATTTCCACCATGACAATTTTGTTCATAGTGGCCATCAACCATAGTTTCTTGGCCTCCTGTCTTGTCACCTTCAATGCCTTATCACCAACAACATACAGTTGCAGGGCAAGAAAACATTTCCTTCATACTTTTTATAACCATTTTTGTGGTCAATACATGCCCCATAACAGGAATTTTCATATCTTGGTGTTCAGCCAAAAATTAGGTTATGCCAACTTGTAAACCTCTTTGGTAACAACAACATTGAGCCACCAAAGTGAGCACTGGGTAAGAGTTCTGTTAGCTAACTTTATTATGTTTTTCATTTGTGTTACAGTTACATGTCCCATCATGGAAATCTTAATGTCTCTGGTCATTTCCAAAACTAGGAGATTTCACCTAGTGTATATGGTTTCCAACAGCAAGAACTAGCCAATACAGCTAATGCTTGGTGAAATTTCACATCATTTCTGCTGTTTATGACCATTCTCTGTCAGCTGTATTTTTATTTTTTAAATTATATTGCCATGGGTCCCATTAAATAATTATGAGGGATGACAGTGCAATGCCAGGTGAAACATTGTCTTATGACAATAGTGACTTGATGGAAGATACAGAGTAGTTGGGTTTGAATGATTCTTTGGGGGGGGCTAAGTTGCACTTTCCAACCAGAATTCTGGCAGCGCTATAACTCAGGCAGAAAATACAGTCAATTATGTCAGAACCATTAATTTAGTCTTTTCAATATTCCACCAGAACTATAAGATCCTGTATTTTATTGTGACAGTACCCAAAAAATGATCCTCTAACCATAATTAGACAATATTATGCATCATTGTTTTTTGCATATGTTGGTTTTTTACATGCATGATTTCCCCAATGCAAGTGCATGTGAGGCAGATGTAACCTCAATCAGTGCAATACATTATTTCTCTCTTCATTAATTCAGTTCATCCAATTAAATAGGTGAATGTCCCTCATCACCACTAGAACTAACCCCTGACACCAATTCAATCTGAAGTCACTGCTGTACACACCCTGTCCTCCACAGTCAAGAGTAACAACGACCATGAGTGCAGATGAGAATTCCCCATAGTTTCCTTTTTTTACATACCACTTTTGCAGTTGATAAATATTTTTCACTTAAATTTCTACATACCATCCACAGATCATTGATATCTTGGCCCAAGACACAATCTTAAGCTGCCATTACCCAAGTTCCCACCTCCACAGTTAAGAGATGCAGCGACCGTGAGCATAGGTGAGACTCCCACCTCCTTTCTTTTTTTACAAACCACTTTTGCAGCCAATAAATTAAGTTTTTGATTAAATTGCTAGGCACCATCCAAGAGCTAGTTGATACTGCCCACAGACACAATCCCAAGTTGACACTGCCCACATTCCCTCCTCCGCAGTCAAGAGAAGCAGCCACCCCAAGCACAGGTGGGAAATCCCTCTCCTTTCTTATTATACATACCACTTTTTCAGCCAATAAATATATTCTTTAATCAAATTTCTACACATCATTCACGGGCCAGCTGATATCTTGGCCCACAGATAAAATCCCAAGCCATTGCTGCCAATGCAACCTCCTTGACAGTCAAGAGAAGCAGCGACCATGAGCATAAGTGAGAATCCCCCCTCATTTCCTTTTTTAAAACTACTTTTGCATCCTTTTGCAGCTTATAAATATATTTTTTTATTGAATTGCTATGTGCCATCTAGAGGCCAGTTGATATCTTGGCCCACAGACATAACCCCAAGCTGCTGATGCCAATGTCCCCTTTTCCACAGTTAAGAGAAGCAATAACTACAAGTGCAGTTGAGAATTCCCTCTCCTTTCCTTTTCTCGCATACCACTTTTGCATCCAATAAATATACTTTTTTGATTAAATTGCTAGGCACCATCCACGGGCCAGTTAATATCTTGGCCTACAGACTCAATCCCAAGCCGCCATCACCAATGTGGCCTCCTCCACAGTCAAGAGAAGCAGCCACCACAAGCACAGGTGAGAATTCCCCCTCATTTCCTTTTTCAAGTATAATTTTTGCAGCTAATACATGTATTTTTTAATTAAATTGCTATGTCTCATCCACAGGCCAGTTGATATCTTGGCCCACAGACACATCCCAATCTGCCATCACCTACATCCCCTCCTCCACAGTCACAAGAAGATGCCAACATCACTTGTTCCTCATGGTCAACAGCAGTATTTAGCAAACTCTGCAAAAAAGTCAGGTTTTTATTCCTTTCCCCCTTTTCTGTTATTTTTCCAGCTCCTTATAGAACTCTTTTAGAATTAAAATCTCAAGCCACCTTCATGACCCACCACCTGGCCCATACTGAAGTTGGTGTTGTGATTTTTTCAATTAGAATGCAACACTCTCCACATCATCAGCAACAACCATCTACATCAGCAACAATAACCGGGGAGGCTGCAATGAGGAGGTGATGTTTTATTTTGTCCCTCATTGTCCAGGTATTCCAACTTCTCATGAGTTTCTGAATTAAAAATTTTGCACTCCACAACTCAGCTCCTGTACTGAATTCTACAATGCAAGTTGTCTTCTTGCCATGCAAAGAACAGCTGGCAGCAATTGCTGTGAAGAGGAGTTGAGTTATAGATTGGTTTGTTTTTGTCACATTTTTTCAGTTACTAAAGATTTTTTAGTAAAAACTTGGTCACCCTCCACATCATCAGCAATAACTCATCTCACACACTAAATTTAGCACTGTAAGTTGTTTCTTGTCATGCCAACAACAGTAGGCAGAGTGGCTTCAAAGAGGAGGTGAGTGGTTCCTCATTTTTACAAGTGTTTTGTCAACTGCTCATAATTTTTTCATATAAACAGTTACACAACATCAATGTACTGCTTGGCCTGTGTAAACTAATTATATCTTTACTGAATATATGATGTGTAGTCTGTATATTGAAGGAGGATTCTACCTCTAAATAAGAGGAGGAATCAGATGAAGATAATGTGCTAAAGGAAGAGCCATTGGATGATCTGGCAAAGTTAAAGTATTGGACAAAACACCACCACACACACGGCCGACCTTTGTTGTTGCCTGATCATGTTCTTGTTTCCATTTTTTAGCAATAACACTTGATTACAAATAGGGGGTGCACAGTGAAAAAAAATGCTAGGAGAGAAATCTTTGTGACATTAAGAACTCTCTTCATTCTACTCCTAGCTGAATTACTGTCTGGTCGGTTTTGGTTGGGTTTGGTTCCGGTCAATCTGCTTCCCTCTCCATCTCTGACAAATAAGCAATTAAAAGCACCCCCAAATTGCTAAGGTGTTGACTGAATATGGCATCTTAAAGCCCATGAATTGAATAATATCTCAATGTAGTGGTGAGGGGCAATACTTTAGGCTCACCCTAGCATTGGCCAATTTCTTCTAAAGTACCCCCTCTTGAAGCTATGCCTTGCAAAGAGTGCACAAAAATCATGGTGCAACCATGGCGACCCCCCTCTCTCAATCACTTCCACAGC
>JALLPD010002033.1:0-10869 GCA_036940065.1 Cyclotella cf. meneghiniana | reverse complement strand
GACTTGTTGAGCTGGACTGTAGCCCTTGAGATAATCCCAAAGGTTTGTGCAATGTTGGGCGGGACTCAGGGGTTGAATATTGAGGCAGCACCATAGCGGCCAAACATATCTGACATATAATGCGTCAAAGTGAATTTTGACTTGTACTGGTATATTTTTTAAATATTTTCATTATATTATTTTTCACATGCTTTATTTGCGATAGGCACGCTTTACAGAATTCTCGGCACATTTGGTGTCCCTCTAACGCACCGCAATTTACATTACGATAGCGTCCCGCTTGTGAACCGTTCTTTTGACTCCGCGTCCATCTTCCAATCTCTTCCTCCAAGCGCCAACTGCGCCAAAATGGAAGGCCACACTCTCAAATTCAATCGAAGCACCCTTATTCACACGCTGTTACCATTAACCCTACTATTCTTAGTTGCGGTAAGCTACGCCCTTCACATGCCATGAGAAAAGTTCTCTTAACTGCTAGCGGCGCCGAAGTCTTGGAGTTACTAGCATGCTTACAGTCCTTTTTGTTGCGTGTGTTATTCTAGATAGCATCTCGGGCAGAAGAGCTTGTGGTCGGATGTGGGGTATTTAAGCAAAGTGACCTCTGCATTCCTGCCCTCGAGTGCTTCTGGTGTGACAAACCGAAGGGAGCCGATACATCCACTGGGGAGTGCATGGAATTCGATGCGTGGATCGATTCATGCCCTAATGCTGTCCTGAGACATATTGCGTAATCTGGTGTGTGTTTGAGTTTTGTGATTCAGGTGATGCTACCGATTAATTAGTGAGGGCGTGGGAGAGCGAAAAAAGAATCTTATCACTGTGATATGTGATTTTGGTGTTTTATTTTTGAGCTGGGATTCAATTTTTGTGGTACTTCTTAAAATGAAAGTGAGCTATTCGACAGCGCAGATAATTGGCGGTGATTTCCGTCAATGCATTATGGAAGATTGACAATACAGCATCTAGTTGAGTATTTTATAGCCCGAGCAAAAAGTACATAATCACAAGCCATTCGCCTTTCCATCTCCCTCCTTCAAAGCGCCATTAGCTCTTCCATCCACTTGACCGAGGTGGGCAAAAGCTTTAGACTCAATAACTCCACTCCTCAAATCACCCATAAATGCGGCCTTGTCCACTGTCCGTGAATTCTTCAAGTTTGCATCGGCAATCTCACGATACTGTGTCAATGCCTGAAAACCGCGACGAATAGCATCATCGTCACCAACAGCATAAATTTCAAGTGAGTCAATGTGTAGCGAAGACGACGATGAAGAGTTTGGATTAGGCAACGAAGTATAAGATATTATTGGATCGCTCGAGGGAGGGAATCCCAACTGTCCCTCTTCAAATGAAGTATCATGGGAAGACACATGGCACTCTTCTAATGTTCTGTCAATAAATAATCGGGGTTTTCGAATTGCTCCTCCAAATCCCAACCCTTCAATCATTTCATCTTTCTTTCCAAGACTGCTTGACACTACGTTGGTTGTCGAATGGAAGTACATATAGTGTCCGCCGCGGGTACCCATTTTCGGTAGCGACTTCAACACTCGAAGAGTAGGCTCAAGTTGAAAAAGGAAACAGTCGGCAGATCCAAAAAAGTCCTTTTTGTTCTTTTCCCATTTCGAGGCCGTATACGCACCAAAAGTGACGGAACCGTTCGGATGGTGTTTCGACGATGTTTGAATTATAATTAAGGTGGGCCCTTGGTATCCTAGAATTGAGTGTTCGAGTTGATTGAAAGTCCATCCGTCTTCGGTGCCGGAAAATAAACGATACCACTGTGGAGGTGAAGAAGAAAATCGGAGAAATCGAATTGAATGGCTGACAAAGTATGATGAAACAATAAGTAAAAAAGAAATCGATGTTTTACCTCGTTGCCAAACTTCGACGCGGAAAGAGTCGTGAAAACAAACATCGGAGGCGAAAATACTGTCTTTGCAGCACATCCCACAGAATCATCTCTCGTGTTTTCCTCAATCTCTACATAATTCTTTCCAAAAACCGCCGACGTGATCGGCACCACGTCTCCCCCTTTTAATCTGGACGCAATCCGTGGGACCTTTTCTTGGGAAGAATGCAAAATCGGTACTAGACGGCTGTATCGTCTTAACAGTGTGCCATGTCTTTCATTAGAAAGTGAAGACTGGTCACCCATGTCCGGAGGGAAGAAGAGAACTTGAATAAAATGAACAATGGAATTATGCAGTAAGTCCGGGACAACCTTTCTTTGCCATTCAGTGAATTCTCTTTTGGTGACTGATGCGTCGTTTTCAATTGATCCTGTTTTAGCACCTGAGTCATTGTGTCCACCATATTCAAAAGTGTTGATCCCGCGCGTGCGCTCGGCATATTCCAACAATGAAGTCGCCAAAGACTGTACCGTGTTATGCTCGCCAATCAAGTTTCGAGGTTCTCTTAATGCCAATGCTCCATTATCAGCCACTTCAAAGGCATGGTCTAGGAGCATGTAATGCACCATGACTGCAGTTTGGACAAAGAACCGAATGACATCTCTTGCCGGGACTGAATCCTTGGAATGAGTGTCACCGCCGTCACATTTGCAGACTTCCCAAGCAAAATCGAGTGCATACATGTGATTTCCCCACAATACGTTAGAAAAACACTCTAAGAAATCATCCGCTGCGAGAATTTTTCTCCTCAGTAAACAGTTTAACGATACGAAGGTACTCGAGCTGTCAGAAATCGTCTCTAATTGTAGGCATCGCCTCGTTATCCATTGCGGTACCTCCCTCCCCTCCGTACCCTTCGGGTCCAATGCAAGTTGGTGGGCATGCTTCCAAATCAATGACACGAACTTAGTCGGAGCCGTCTCTTCTTGACTAAGCGATCGTTGCACCCTGAGCAAATGATTGGATTCGACGTCGGTACCCGAGGAAACGTGGGTACATTGAGCGCGGTCGGCGGCGCCGTGTGAATTAGCTTGGGCGGGGCTAGAAGGATCACCGCAGAAGGCATTTCCCATGGTGAGATGTGGAGTGTTTCTTGTTTAGAGGAGGATTGCGTTCGAGTGGGTTGCTACCTTGTATACGCTTGCATTGCTTTGGGAAATAAGTTTGAAGGACGGCCGCAGGCTACAGGATACAGGAGGGAGGCTGCAGGAAAGCCGCTATGGGGGAACCGGGATTTTTGGCGATTCTACGGATTCATATTGCAGATGAACGAAAAAAATGGCGATGTTCCCCTTGGCGCCTAGGCTATGTACACTGAAAATGTAGTTAGAAGTTTACATAATATATTATAGAGTAAGGTGGAGGGAAACCACGACGTAGAGTCGAGGGGGGGGACTCAGTTCGTGATTGAAATTACTTGCTTCACACAGGATAAGAAATGAAATCCTACACTATACACAACACGGATACAAATTTTCTTCATTTCGACCTATCCTCAGCATGCCGTCAACAGAGATGTATGGGAATTACCCTTCTCCATCGATCATTACTTATCGTAATTGAGTTTACGCTTGCTTCTTCTNGCAAAATAGATGAGATTTTGTAAAGTGTGGCCTACACTACCCTGTGGCCTATACACCGTAATATACGGTAGAACACCTAAGTGTTTTACTTCCACGGGCCCGTTGTTCTAGAACAACAGCTGTCTTAGAATTAGCTGCAACAGATCATTACTTATCGTAATTGAGTTTACGCTTGCTTCTTCTCGTCGTGAAACTTTCACTCGCCACACTACCTCTCTTTCCGGCACTGTCCATACGAGGGTTTATTGACCGTTTCCTCCGTGCAGCTACGGACGGTAGAGGCGTTGCAGAAATTGCCTTGATAGCTTGTCCACTGGACAGCTCTGCAACATGCTCCACGGCTCGATTCTCGCCACTAATGGCCTTTTCACGTGCAGCATCCTCGGCACTTATCAAGGGAGGTGGGAGCGGCTTGTACGAAGTAGTTTCTCTCATTGTGATCAGCTTGCCTTTCGTTGATAGAAGACGGTTGAGCGCCGCGACGTGAGCAGACTTTCGTGCACCCTTAGGAGGTATAGTTATATCATTGGAATTACTGGATTGAATAATTTGTTCCATGACTTCTCGTATCTCCGATATAGTAAGTTGATCTGCTCCACCCTGCTCTAGTCGCTGTTGAAGAGTAATGGGCGCACAATGGCTGATGAATGGCACGTGTTGATTTTTCGGTTGGTGCTTGGTGCTAGGCTTCATTCCGTCAGAAACAGTTGTACCGATTGTCTTTTCCACGGGAGCAGGTGCCGATTTTATGGTCGTTACCTTGGGCTGGCAACTTCCGCCTTCGCAAGCATAACATGTTCTTCCGCCCATATCCCAAGAGCTAACTCTACCACCACACCTGGCACATGTTGACTTATTGTAAATGTACCTTCGTTCCCCTCTGGCCGCCACCTCAGGATCCAAATCTGCATCGACAGTCAGTATACTGCCCGTGTCATATCCTCTGCGTAACAGCTTCACGCTTGCATTCCAGATTTTATCAAAAGAGTTGCGATCTAGTTCCATCCCCAAAGTTGTAGGATAAATACCTGCCACGTAGAGTATTTCGGCCCTATAAATATTTCCAGGTCCACAAAAGAAGCTCTGATCCATAACTAGTTGTCCAATAGACTTTTTTGATTTCTTAATCTTTTCATACAACAGATTTGGATTGGCATCCGATCTCAGCGGGTCTTCTCCCAAAGATTCCTTCTTTGCAGCGTACAGTGAAAGATCACCGTGTTGCACAGTCATAGCGGATAGATGCGTAACGTATTTGGCGCCATCGGTCGCGGCGGGTGAAATCTCTTCCAGCCGCAGACGTGTAGTTGGTTTTACCTCGGGTTCCTCTTCCAGCAATGTATGGAATACAGCCCATGCTCCACTCATTCCAAAGTGAACTGACAAAAGAATTGAGGTTTAAGTTAGATGTTTCCCTGAACAAGCATGAAATTGGCTTATGCAGCAGTTAGATCACCGACCGTGAAGCACAATCTCCTCCTCCTCCTCTACAGCATTATCTCCATCGTGCCTAAAGAACGCGAACAAATTCTTCCCCACGGCTTCAACACGCGACAATGTGCGCCGGTCGATTGCCGTCGCTCCTTCCGTAAATCGAGCGTTCGGCGAGGTTGCCGCAAATTTGCGTCCGACGAGTTGAGAGCGGAACCTAGAAGCGATGCGGTGCACGCTGTGCCCTTCTACCATTTTGATGACGAGTGCACTGGAGAGGGTTATGAAGGGTGTTGTGAGGAGTGAAGTGACAGTATCTGCAGTAGTAGCGTGAACATGCCATGTTGTGCTCACGATGTAGGAAGTACCAGAGGTCTTCAAGGACAATTAATTAATTTACGATTTACTGAGCTGTCATGGAGCATGAGTCAGCTTGCCCGACGGTTTTGTTGCACCTCTTCCTCAATTTTCCCCTCTCTGACAGCTCTGAAAACAAGCAAAGAAGTGTCGGATAAAACATGATACGTCTAAAGGTATCTTTACCTTTTAAGCTTTCGTGACGACCGGAGATGTCTCACACTAAAAGGTTACCTAATTTGCTGCTAGATTGCTGCTAGATTGGCAATATATCACCTCTCGATCTTTGCCCGACAAGCAACAGCCAACCTCTCTACCTATACACACCAA
The DNA here is from genome assembly GCA_036940065.1 of Cyclotella cf. meneghiniana. Classification (NCBI taxonomy): domain Eukaryota; phylum Bacillariophyta; class Thalassiosirophyceae; order Thalassiosirales; family Thalassiosiraceae; genus Cyclotella; species Cyclotella cf. meneghiniana. The sequence goes on along the minus strand of JALLPD010002033.1, from coordinate 5,255 downwards.
ACACAACATCAACCCAAAATCCCAATTTCATAGAACTTTATCAATTATCACGCAATCTTACTCTCGGATCCCTCTGAGCAAAACAAAACACATTAATATGAAGTGGAGAGCTCTCCCGACATTGTTGCTTCCTATTCCATCCATTCTTTCAGCTCCATCTTCATCTTCTACAGAATGTGTCAACGATGGCACCTCTGCCGATACAAGCTGCAAAAGTACCGATAGCGGAGGAGATCACGATTGCATGGACCGAATCAAATTTCAGAAACTCGTCTCGTCATTTCAACAAGACGAATCGGTACTGCCTCGACTGCGCGGAACGATAGACAACGTCCTATCGGAAGCAGACATCGCCTCTTTCGTCCGCTCTCTCCCTCACGCTCCGTTCGTCGAAGCATCCGGCTACGACGACGACGACGACGAAAACCCGAACGGAAGAGCCTACGCCGCCCCGATGGGATACTCCGCCGTCGGCATAAAAGAACTCAAATCCTCCTCTTCCGAAGCTTACCGCAAACTCCTGCGAATACGCGAACGCGTTCGGTCGACCACCGAAAAGGCACTCGATCTCTGTCCCGGAAGTCTGTACATCGATTTCACGACTGTTTCTCAAAAGACCGACGGAGGAGCACACAGACCTCATGCAGACAATTGTATTCACTATTTCGATGATGGTGTCGCGGCTTGTGATGCGACTAGGGTACACCCGTATCCAAACAGAGTTGCGGCCAGTATATTGTACTTGAATGATCCAGACAGTGGCAATTACGAGGGAGGTCAGTTTTATTTTGCAAATAGAACGAATCATGGTCATGTCGAAGACTTGGGAGCTGTACAGATTGAAGCGGGGAAAATGATTTATTTTACGAGCGGGATTGAGAATTTGCACGGTGCATTGCCCGTTTTGAGCAGAGCAGGCGGCGGAATAGAAAGTGTTGAACCGAAACGATTGGCATTGGCGATGTGGTATGTGTTTGACCCGAGTCTGAGGGAGTCTACAGAAGATTCTGATTCGAACGATCCAACAGAGATATTTACGCTTCTGTTGCCAGATAGGGTTGATATGGATTCGCTTCTTCACTACATTGGAACATACATCGTCTCGCGGCAAAACAAACCAATAACGGGAGCGTGGACAGTGAGCAAATATGGAGACGCAATTTTGAACGTTTTGTTTAAGGATCATTCTGCAATGTTCTCCATCAACTTCGTGGGCCCTCATCAAAATAACGTTTCATCATCGCGCATCGTTGTAGAACGCCACACTGACACGAACAGGCGATCAAGTTTGCAATACATGCTGCAAGAGTCTGTCTTGTTGCATGGAATATTGGATGAGCTTTCCAAGTTTATGTCAGAAAGAAAGCTCGATGGAAATCAGAGAGTTACATTCAATGATGAAGTGGAGGGAGCAAGGAAGAAATTGCCTGCAAGGCAAGCAAGCTAAAGTTCAGACATAATACATAAATAGGTGCAAGCATGCTAAGGTAATAAACCAACCATACACACTACATAGCATACCGTGCAGCTACATCATGATGGCGCTGAGGGAAACAGGTTCATTCATTCCAAACAATTCAGAGCCTGCTGTTTTTGACCTAATGACTACTGATGCAATATTACTGACCCATAAGGTACTGACAGCTAATTTACTGCTGACAGACATAATATCTTGGCCAATAACAGTGGTGTTTGATTGTTCCAAACACGATTTTCATACCAACATGTTCATAAGTTGTGTTGCTACAGCACATGTACAAATTATTTTGGTGCCATTAGTAATCAGCATGTATACATAGATTAAATTGCATGGTTGCACTTGGCCAGCACTCCATACAAATTGGAACCAATTGCTTATTGCAACCCATACTTGAACTTAACTACTTCTCACCCTCTTCTTGAACATACCATCATGGCCATGTTCACCATTCTTCTACTGCTTTTGGTTGACGGCAGAGTGAATGAACTGGCACAAGAAGAAAAGGAATTGTATATTGAATGAATGGGACACTCACACCATAAGGATCACTTCAATACACATCGTTCATTCCACTATCTGCAAATACAAAAATACAAAGAATGACAAACCAGACCATAATATACTCACGGTTGCATTGAATTTCCAATTGTCAGGGCAATGTCTTGCTTCTGGTGGTGGATTGTGATTTGTGTGCATGGGAGCCCAAGGGCATAGAATGGATCTTTTGATTTTTATTTTGGTCATCTTTCTATCCTTATTTACCATGCCTCATGTACACAGTGCTTTGTGCATTTGGCAACATCTGTGAGATACTTCATTGTTGCAACATAGAAAGGCAGTGGTGTAACTCATACAACAATACTGTAGTATCAACATTCAATGGACCACACTTGCCACTTTCTAATCAGCCTTGTTTGTCTTCACAATATTGTGCAAAATGGAGTTTCCTCACAGTATGGATGATGGATTGTCATCATCATCATCTGGGACAGGACAATAGTCACCTGTCGAGAAAATAATTGGGGTGGGTTCTGAGTGGAATTGTCAGTTGGAGCAGTATCTTTGCAAGGATCTATAGGAGTAGAGGGGTCTACTCATCATCAGGTGACCTTGCAATCATATTGGGAAGTGGGTCAGTGCACCTAAGTAGAGGGCATGTTGAAATTATCCCAATTATTGAAAATTGATCAACTGGCTGCACTTGAGACATCACTTTGAGAGCTCTCAGAATGGGCTATGCTAAAAGAATCATTGTTGTATTCATCATGGACTATCAAATGAGTACCACAGCTTCCATGAAGGATGCATGTGGTAACGAAGTGCATTTATGAAGTAGCCGATTTTGCAATCTTATGTGCTCCAATTCATTGAGCATCTTGTGAGTAAGTATTGGAAGAAAAATGGTGTTATTTTTTGCCATCATTGTATAAATGATACCAAACGGTATCATACTTCTGACTGACTGGAGACATCAGCTGCTTCCTATCTTTCAAAATGATGATTCATTTGGGGTATATAACCTCACTGTGGTACTCCCCAATGCAAATGGCATCAAACTTGACCTGATCAAAGTTGTCAAGGAATTCATGAGACTGGATCTCAAAATCTTGAGGTCAGCATACTATGCTAGAGTTGGGAAAGTACCATTAATCTAGCAGATGTCACCAGCCATAATGCTCAAAGTAGTCTCATGTGAAAGACCAAACTTTATCGTGGATTGCAGGGAGGAAATTTTATGGCCTCCTTTAGTGATCTGGCAATATATGCATAAACAGACACCAGGGAGTTGTTTTAATCTATGGTGCCTTGTGTCTAGTGAAATCTGGTATAAAATCATTGTGAGAATTAGTATACAAACAATATCAAAAAAGAGATTGTACTTACCGTGATAGGCTTGAGGGAAGAAACAGGTTTCAGAAAGGGTTTAACAAATTTTCCATGTGTCTTTGAGTCAGCCATATCCCCCTACTGATGCACATGCAACTTATGAAGAATGGTGTTCAAGGTAGATAAAGAATCCCTTAGTCTGACAGATTATGTGTTCTAGCCAAGCATCAAAAACTCTCAAAACAGTTATTCACTGGATTTGTCATTGTCAGCTGACACCATGTATTCACACTGACTCTGATCATCTTGTCCAAATGAAGGAGAAATCCATTGTAGGTGACAAGGCCTGGGTGCAGCTGCTCGACAAGTTGATGTTGAGCAGCGGAATGATAAGCAACACACTGCTGGCAGTGACAGTCATGTAATGTGTTGTGTTTGTTGTTTTGTGTATCTATGTGAGGCATGTTGGTCATTGGTCAATCTCATGTTTGTGTTAACAAATGTCAGAACTCATGTCAGAGATGCAAATGCAACTTCTTAGGTTGGAGACTGCTTCATGAAGAATGGTGTTCAAGGTAGATAAAGAATACCTTAATCCATTGTAGGTGACAAGGCCTGGGTGCAGCTGCTGGACAAGTTGATGTTGAGCAGCGGAATGATAAGCAACAAACTGCTGGAAGTGACAGTCATGTAATGTGTTGTGTTTGTTGTGTTGTGTATCTGTGTGGGGCATGTTGGCCGTTGGTCATTCTCATAATTGTGTTGACAAATTTCAGAACTCATGTCAGAGTCATGTCATGACATGAGCAATTTGGAGAAGGTATAATCAAGCATGAATGTAAAAGAATGCTAGCAAGCCATGCTGATCACACTCTCTGCTGTTTTTTTAAGGCACACTTTTCAAATCTGCAGAAAAGGATGTTTCATGTCAATATGAAAAAGGCAGTTGTTTTTAATGGCAGAGAACATGGAAATTGACAGGGTTCTGCAGCTTTGAACAGAAAATTTAGGAATGCTTATGTGAAATGGCAGTGTTTATGTTGAATGTAATGCTATGTCAGATATTGCATTTTTACAATTTCTCGTCTTCGTTGTTAAAAATATTTATTTCATATGAAGCTTTCATCCATATTTGTTTTTTATGCCTGATTGCTTTCACTACTTCTGCTTTCAGATGAATTACACAATGGTCAAAAGCCAACATTATTTCTAAATAGTCTGAGCAGTTGGGGTGATGATGACATCAACTCATCTTCAAGTAGAAGTATATATTTAGTGATCTATGTGAGTTAGCACAATAATGGTCCATCTTTGTGGTAGTTGTGATAATCTTCACTCTCAGAACAATGAAACAAAGAGAATTTTACCTATCCCAAAAATGAGACAAACAAAGTAAGTACATTGGAATAAGCTCAACTTTAATCTTTACTGAGGTTGAGAGAAAATATAATATAACCAATACTGGAAAGTGGTCATGAAAATATAATATGATAAGTATTCGTCAATGGTCTATGATGCTGTCAATAGATGAGAGTTGGAATAGAATTATGTTGGTCGTAATAATTTTGCAAGAGATACATTATATGAAAAAATAATGTTTGAATACATTTTGATTTTTGGAAATGTATAAATTTTTTGAAATTTGCCATCTGTTGAAAATCAGAAAATGTCACAATAAGAAAACACTGATGTTGCTGTGTGCAATAAATGCACAACCAATGTGTATACGATTATTCTGATACAAAATGAAAACTCTCCAAAATAGCTTATTTTTCAAAAATAGGATATAACTCAAAAATAGTCTTATTAGGGCAGTCACTACGGAGCTCGACTATTTTTTTTGTGTTTGGTCTCACATGGATCTAAAACTCAGTCACTACAGAGGTTTGGTCATGTCGCAGTGGTCATTTTATGTTTCCGATCGAGCTCTTAAATTTGGTCAACTTGA
>JALLPD010002032.1:0-10824 GCA_036940065.1 Cyclotella cf. meneghiniana | reverse complement strand
TCTGTTCCCGCTTCTATCTCAAAATGTACAACAATGTATGTACGCGGGAAGAGCCATTATCGATCTGCGGGAACTCTTATAAAATGATGTCGTTGCTACCTAAAATGTTGCTCTTGATGCCTTCATGATGTCTTCTGTCTGTCCCTCAACCATAATATTGTATTATTATCACGTGAGGATGCAGGCAGAATCATCAAGAAAAGCAGGCTGAAACACCAACATGAGATTATCGTATCAGATGGTACATACAATAACCATGCAGTGTGGTTTTGTACCGCACCAAGGGATTAAAAAGCTGCTAAAAATCCGATGCATGTCAAAAATGGGGCGACCTACCAAACAAAGCCGTCTGGAACCAAGAGTGTAAGTAAAAACACAAGCTGGCAATCACATGCAATTACTATTAACTCGTAATTGCAAACAATAACCAGAGACTGCCGCACCCGAAGGTCCCTTCCATCCCTTACTCGTTACTTCTACCGACAAAATCTCCATCGTTCCTCCCTCTGCCCCTTCTCGACTTCCCGCTCTCGACATCGTAAAACAACGGAAGCGCTCACAAGAGATATGACACGCAAATCGAAACAACCCGGCGGCCACAACCCTCTCACCTACTCCGAACGAAAACGTCTCAAATCCTCCGGCTACGGCACCCAATCTCATCGCCTAACGTCCGAGTCCCAGCTCCCTTTTGGATACTGCCATCTCTCCACTTCGCCGGCCGTAGAAGCCGTGGCCACCCCATCAGGACATATCTACGAGAGGGAGGCGATCGTGCAGTATTTATTGACAAAAAATGGAGAACTCAAGAGGGAACGAAAGGAATACGAAAGACAGAGATTGGAAGTGGAGAATCGAAGGGTGCAGTGGGAAGAAGCGAATAGACAAAAGGAGGTGGAGAGGTTCGTCAGAAAGGACCAAGGCGCCATAGCCGAGTCTTCTTTTGCATTGGTGGTTAGGAAGGACGATGGAGACAACGTAGCTACAACTACTGCTGCCAGAGGATCATCTACATCGGCCAAACGACCCACACGAGAAGAAAATTCATTAAAACAAGTCAGTTACTGGCTCGCATCTTCTCAACCTAGTCACCGAAAAGGACAAGTGGACACTGCCAACGGAGAATTCGACTATCAAAAAGAATTAGAAGCACTCCCTCCTCCGCCACCGGAACGACCTCTCAGTCCCATGACGGGAGAACCATTGAAATTGAAACAATTGATTCCACTGCATTTGATCCGCGAGGGTGACGACGAAAAGTCCTCGTCAAAAGCAAACTCATCGACAGGGAAGGTACTTTGCGCTGTATCACACAAACAAATCACGACCCAACCCACCGTCTGCATAAAAACCACGGGACAAGTCATGCTCAAGTCCGTGTACGAGGAATTGGCGAAGCCAAATATGGTTTGTCCTGTGACGTCAAAAAAGTTTAAGGAGGGGGATGTTTTGGAGTTGATTAAGGGAAAGAGTGGATTTGCTGCCAGCGGGACCGTAGTGGCGACCAAGTATAATCCTACGTTAACTTAGCGTGTTTAGGAATTGTGATACGAGTATGCTGGTACCATAGATGACACAAATCATCCATCTTTATTCGTAGATTGTTAATATAGGCATTCCAACTCGTGCACTTTTACTGATCTGTATCATAACACAGGTATCAACCTCGCTTATTAAGTTGTTCTTTCAACACATCCATCATCTTTACTCTTTATCTATCAATGGAGGCACCTAGAATTCAAAGATATAATTTTCTGCCAATAATGATGTTTTTCTATCAGTGAGTTTCAAGAAAAAAAGTCGTGTTACTCTCGACATTCATTTTGCTGTCTCCCGTAGTACTAATCCTCGTAGGTTTTCACGCATCGTGACGCCCTCTTCCTATTTAAAACAGGCCATCCATGGTCATCCAATTCAACTCGTTCACTAAAACAAACACGATAAGTTAGAGCCAAGACCGTCTAATCACGCAATTGCCATATCTTGGTACTCACAATGTATTGACTGCCTCAGCAACTGCCTTGCTAGTCATGGGTCGATTCGCAAAGAACAAGTCAATGCGTAGACGTGCTTCTTTATCTAGATTGCTGTGCGGAGGAATAAAAACCCCAAAACGAGCAAAATAGTTCTCCACCTCGACAGTCCTGGTACTCTTGAACCGAATGAATTTTATCGATCCAGAGATGGGATCACAGACGGGGACATTGTAAGTTCCCGAAGAGTACTTGAATTCCAATGCCGACCATGCCATCATGAACTTCATGTCTTCCCATAAATCAGTGCAGATTGTTTCTCCGTCCCGTAGATCTTTCACAATGGCAAATCGAACCCAAATCTTGATCTTGCGAAGTTCTTCTTCGGTTGCGCATACATTCGAATTTTCCATGGGGATCCCATATTTGCACAGATCATTTCTGAGGTCCACGATAGACCGAAATGTCCCGTTCTCTCCGGGCAGACAATACTTTTCGTCGGAGAACCGGAACCCAAACTTGTTCATCAAAATGTCCCATGCTTCCTCGTTGGACAATACCTTCAGATGACCATCGGCATTCTCAGCTCGATCGGGCGTCACAATGGGAAGGGCGGCTCGAGTCTTCGTTCGCTTTGGCGGAGGAGGCGAGTCTTCCATATGTATGAAGTGTTTTTTGGAAGACGGCTCTTGATCTCCCGCAAGAGAGACTGTTGCATCATCGTCATCCTTGTCGTTCTTGAAGGAGACAGTCGACTCGTCATCTTGCTCATCGTCATCCTTGTCGTTCTCGAAGGAGACAGTCGACTCGTCATCTTGCACGTGTTCAAAAGTAAATGATGCCGCTACGCTGTTATCGTCGTCGTCACCGCCATTTCCAGCTGGCGAATCCGCGTGGACGGCTGCACCTTCCACCGAGAGCGGCGCCGTCGCGATGTGAGGATGGAGCACCGCAATCATTTGCTCGGGCTTGGTTCCGGGCACGCCGAAGAATCCCTCGCGAAGAGAACAGTGTCGCATCTTGAAGAAAGATACGCCCGATTCGGACTCTATGGAGTGGATCGCGTCGGCGGTCCAGTTGCTCTGGGGGTGTTTTTCTTGTACTTCGCGGAGGATGAAGTTTGCGATGGACATGTTCAAGTCATCGTCGTCAAGAGCGATGAACGAGTGGAGAATCCGTTGATTGGTGTCGGTGGCGACGAGGAGAAGCACCTTGAACATGGTGAAGATGGCAGACAGAGAGGCAGTGATGTGTGTGGATGGGCAGGAGGAGAGAAGAGACAAGAGATGAAAGAGATATTTTAATGCAAAGTTGTGTGTTTCTTCTCTTCCAGATGATACAAAGAGGTTTCACTGGGTTTCACAATATTTTAACAGGATGCTCATTACTGATAAGGGATGGCGCGACTGAAGGGGTAAATGGGTCGGCGACGTTGAGACTCCAGGTAGGCCAAGCCAAATTTCTCTGTGGTTTAAACAATGTTCTATTGAGTAGGCACGCCCTTGCGTTGTTGGTACCCCCCCTAGAGTGTCCCACAATACTATGCGGGCTGTAAGGAAGTGATTGGTCTTAAAGATAAGGGAGCTAAAATCCTGAAAATATTACCATGGGGTAATTTTTATTTTTTCAATTATCTATACGAAATTTCTATACAGAGAAATTCCGCCTCGTGTCGTAAAATAACTATACATAGTTTAACATATGTCTAATAACGAGGATTTTCAGCAGACGCTGCAGAGGAGAGAGCGAGGGAAGAACTTGGGAGCCCCACGACATCCTCGTCCCAACCCCTCGATGACACAGCACCAGCTATTGATGCATTGAATTGATTGCGTTAAAGGTCTACAATTGAAACAGCTCGAAGACGTGAAGGTCATCCGTGACATATCTGTGACGTGAATTCTTGATTTTGCTGTGTGACCACTGGCCATGAACACAGACCCGCCGACAAACGCCACCCAAAACAACCGCGAGGCCACGAAACGCCTCGCCCAACAAGGCCAATGGAAGACCCCCCCCCTCCCCGTCTTCGCGGCGGGAGGCATCGTGGGACCCTCCGCCGCCCCCGAACTAACAACGTCATCCCTGTCCGCAGCAACGCCAATCCCCCTTCCCACCACTCTCCCCGCAACGCCGGACGAATACGCAAGAATGTTACAAGAGGCGTACAAACGGGGGGCGGAGGCGGCAGCAAGGGCTCAAAAGCACGGTAACGACGAGGAAGACCACGCCATAGCTCCGCCTGCGGTAGCCTTCAACAGTCCTCCCATCATGACGAATGCTGCACCCGCACCCGTCGCCCTTTCATACCCCCCATCGTCGCATGTCTCCCACACCCAGTTCGTTCATCACGCCGCGGCGCCCGCGACACTGCCATCGGTGCAGACCGTCGCGTCCTCACACGCCAACACCGCCGCTGCGATGCACGCCAAGGCCGCCAACAATTACAATTTTCCAACGCCATCGTCGGCGGTCCCCGTACCCGCCAGACCGCAGGCCGTGGCGCCGCCGCCGACGTCATTGAGAAATGTCAAAGCGACAGTTGCCGCGGTGCATCATTCGGCCTCCATGCCGGAGATTGCGGCCTATCATCATCACGAGGCGAATGCCAATGCGAACGACGAGGGGGAGAAGAGGAAGAAGAGGTTGGCGAGGAATAGGGCGAGTGCCAGGTTGAGANAGGACTTGTTGTCCCCTCCTGTTTCTGCCCTGGAGGTGGAGGCTCTGGGGGGGATCAACTGGACTTCGAATGGGGTCAGTCCCGGTGCAACCAATTGGTGGCCATGATGCAGGCTATGGAGATGTTGACCGTCAATGATATCGCCCTGGCGACTGTCAAGAATGCCACCGCTGCACCCTCGCCAACCGATGGCTACTTGACCGCCGCACCTGCCTCCCAATCTGGTACCACTGCCGCGCCCGCCTCCGAGTTTTCATCCACCACGCCCATCCTACAATTGGCCACCTCCCTGACAAATTACCCCACCCCGTCGCCCTTTCATACCCCCCACCATTGCATGTCTCCCGCACCCAGTTCGTTCATCACGCCGCGGCACCCCTGACACTGCCATCGGTGCAGACCATTGCATCCTCACACGCCAACACCGCCACGGCAATGCATGTCAAGGCCGCCAACAGTTACAATTTTCCCATGCCATTGTCGGCAGTGCCCACACCGCCCAGACCGCAGGCCGTGGCGCCGCCGCCAATGTCATTAAGACACATCAAAGCGACAGTTGCCACGGTGCATCCTTGGTGTCCATGCCAGAGATTGCATCCTATCATCATCATGAGGCGAATGCCAATGCAAATGACGAGGAGGAGAAGAGGAAGAAGAGGTTGGTGAGGAATAGGGCAAGTGCCAGGTTGAGAAGGCTCAAGAAGAAGAAGTTGGTTGGTCATTTTTTCATTTATTTCAAGTATGCATTTGGAGTTTGTATCTTTGTTGTTGTTGACTATTTTAAACATATCATTCTTTCCATCAACATGTCCTCTCTTTCACAGATCGACTCTTACGAAGGAGAAGTGGGCATCCTCGAAGCAGCCCTCTCTAAACTGCGGTCGCACAAATGGACAGCCGACAATCACAACCATGAAGCGCTCATTGAAGCACTATCCATGGAACGGGGACAACAGCCTCTCACCGCCGAAAGTCGAAGGGAATTGATCCAATCGATCGTCACTCAACAAAAGGAACAGGTGTCGAATCTGATGGACTGTCAGATGGAGAATTGGATGTTGAGTTGTTTGGCGGATGCGATGCTTTCTCCTTTCGACGGAGGTTCGAATGCCATCGAAAACAATGGCACCAACGACAGCAATGCCGACGCAGAATTAAACCAACTCACAAACGAACTACAAGCCATTCTTCAATTGACGCCGGATCAACTGACACGCATACAACAATCCTCACAGGGATGCATCCGCGAAATCCAAGATTTGTGCGTAGTAGAACAATGTCTTGATGCAATCCTCACAAATCGATGGCTTCTCGACGAAGGAGTGGACGAAGTAGCCAGTCAATTCACGAGTATTTTAAATCCTTCGCAGCTTTCCAAGTTTCTTTTATGGACCGATCATAATGCAGATGCTATTGAAAAATTGGATTATGTCAATGTAGGGGTGGGGGTAGAGAATGGGCCTGTATTTGAATTTGGTGTGGATGAAGGGATGGATGGCGGGGAATAGTGTGGCCTGCTATTGTTTCGTAGTGAGTACAACATTTTTATGCGAATGGGAGTGAACGCGGATCTTTTTTCGGGATCGCGACTGATAAATTTTTGTAGTCTGAATGACGTACATAATGTAACGAATGTATTTGATTTTGTACCAGCCAACAAAACTATATCCAGTCGACATCACCACAGTATGAAGACCTGTAATGGAATACATCCCTTAGGTTTCACATGAAAGCTGGTTGCTAAAAGCATTGAGTCTTGGGGACTGTTTTTGGCGATTCCCGGCCCAGAGAGCGAAGTTTGCGGATGAAAATTTCACTCCAGCTCTCACCACTGACTTTGGTCACACGACAAAATCATCTGCCCCATAAATCATAACTCACACAAGGTGTCTCGGTACAAACCATCATTACTTTACTGTAACAATCAACGACAAAAATAATGGTCAATTCACTGGAGGGATACGAACGTTATCGTCAATTCATGGATCGACTGACCGAAGATGGCGTCGATGAATACATTGACCTGCCCATGATTGCCGTGATGGGAGATACATCCAGCGGGAAGTCAAGTCTCCTCTCGAACATTAGCCTTGTGGAGCTGCCCAGTAATGACAACTTAACTACTCGTTGCCCCATCATGCTCAAGATGCATCGTGAAAAGAGCAGGTCAGCATGTGTGAAGGTGTCATGGAAGGACAAACCGGATGTAGCAGGGGCAGATTTCGCTGAGAGGACAATTGGCGAAAAAAACTGGGACTCTATCACGGATGCCATCGCTGCCGCTCAACTTCATATAATTAATAAGATCGGCAAGGAGGTTGCACGTGACGTCGTTTCTGTAGATATTAAGGGCCCATACTTTCAAAATCTCACCCTTATCGATCTTCCTGGCATTGTACGCACCACTGGCAAGTCTGAGAGCGCAACTTTGTCTGAAGATATCCACAGACTAATGAAAGAGTATCTTGAAAATCCCCGGTGTGTCATTTTAGCAGTACTACCGTGCAATGTTGACTTTCATAATTCCCAGATATTGGCCGAGGCACGTAAGGTGGATCCTGACACAAAGCGTACCATCCCAGTCTTGACCAAGCCTGACTTAATCGATGATGGTGCAGAGGCAGCCGTAAGAGACCTTCTCCTGGGAGCAAAAACGGAGTCCTTTCAGATGGGGTTTCACATGATAAAAGGTAAACTTCTGCTAGTTTCACAATCGAAAACTCAACTCTCTCTATGATCATGCTCATATTTTGTTCGGTAACGTCAATCTGTAGGTCGTGGCCAGGCAGCATTGAATAAGAACGAAAGCATCGAAGAGGGACTAAAAAGAGAAGAATCATTTTTCAACAATACTTACCCGTGGAAAAATATCCAGGACAAGAATCTTTTGGGCACAAAAAAGTTGCGTGCAAAGCTGGCGCAGTTGCAGATGGACATGATTCGCTCGTCATTTCCGAGTATTGCACTTGAACTGAGGGCCCGACAAGAAGAGACGATGAAGGAATACATGCTCCTCGGAGACATTCCATCCAACCTAGCCGAAAAACGAACTTTGTTCGGGAGCGTAAAAGAAGAAATCTGGAAAGGCATCGGTGCAAGCGTTTTATCTGGCGACATCCCATCACTCCACGATGACGGTAGCATGAGGCCTTCAGCGGAATTCCTTGACGCATCACAACGATATCAGGAATACTTGAATCAAACAAAACTTGCAACAGTCTCGGATATCAAGGTGGGAACATTAGTCGTGATAGCTGCTGAAAAAGAAGTTAAAGGCATCGTTCGATTCATCGATGATGTCGCGGAGAAGGTGTACATCAACGATCCCGTAGCTCCAAAAGATGTTACAAGTTCTTTTGCTGGCATCTTTCTAGCGAACAAGCCCGGCGACATCGTAGAATACCAATCCAAACGTTACAGCAAAAGTGAAGATGGAAAAATCATAGAGCTCACTTCATTTGAACGCAAGCTAGCGCGCCCTGATCCTGAATGGATCAGTGTGCTCATAGAACGGAATCGGCCTTACAAGCTTCCAGTGTTCATCAACACAGACGTTTTCGAAGCAATAGTCGCTGATCTCATTGATAAAGAGTGGGCCCCGCCGTCAATGGCTTTGCTTGACTTTACATCACGTTTAATGGATAAAGCCGCAGAAGCATTTATCAAGAAAATGAGAAGAGTCAAGTCATTTCCAGGGCTTGAATCATTTTTGGTCGGCAAAACGTCTGAGATTGTTGATTCCCTGATGAGGGGTGCAAGAGAAAAGGTGGGTGATTTTATCAAGCGAGAACAAGTCCCTTTCACTCAAAACCATTATCTCTTTGAAAATGTCTGCAAGCTTCGATCTCAACGTTTGATGGACGAGGTTTTATCAGCTATCAAAGGCCAATATGGAACTGGCACGGTGAACATCACTGTGAATCCTGGTAGTCTTTTATCAATGATCAAGAACATTTTTGAGAGGAACCAACGAAGATCAGTACAGGACCACATGGCGGAGGAAATGCAGACTGCGCTCAACAGTTATGGAAAAGTAGCCTTGAAAAGATTTATTGATAATGTTCCCATGATTTGTATTGAGATAATGCAGAAATTCGCCGACAAGATGAATGACGTTCTATCACGTGTAACTGATAACGAGATCGATCGCATTGTTTCTGTTCCTCGTGGTATAATTGAGACGAGGGAAGTCCTGAAAGTGAAAGCTGATAAGTTGGAGAAGGGAATTCTCGCCCTTCGTGAAGTGTATTAAAATGGGCTTACAACGACCGGGTGTGCGTTTTTATGTGTGTAAAAAAGTTAAGTATGCAAATCCTTTAGAATTAACGACGCTACAGTCTGTGAAAAGTTCGAGTAACATTCGAGGTAAACACTTCACTTATGGCAAATACCCTAAAGCGTAAACGAAGTACTGAGATATTCTAAATGATTCAATTCAATTCATCTGAACGATAAGATTTAGGACCAACAAGCAAACATCCTTAGCCAGCTTTTTATCTTTTTTCACCGCCGAGCTACATTGTCTCGGTGGATGTGGAATGGCGAAACAGATTATCTATTGCTTTGAATAACTCGGCAGAATGCAAGTGCTGTGCATTTTTTCTTGATAATGATAATCCAGTCGCAATACCCATTAAAAGAGGCCTGTCAGAATGTGTGATGCCTCCCATAAAAAGTGTACTCGTTTCATCCAATCCTTCTTCATTCTCGGCAGCTTGACCATGAATACAAAAGAATATCCACTTCTTTGCATAGTTATACATTTCTTCTTCAGCGCTTAGATCACTCTTACAGAGCATTGGTTGGTTTGCTTCACGCATTCGACGCCACATTAAAAACCAACCGGACACTACAAGTCTGAAGCAGTTCGAACAAGACGAGTGATGTATAGTCCATTCACAGTGGCTGCCGTTCTGTCGATTCACTTTAAAGTTTGTCATAGCATCCAGCATTTTAGAAGCCGCAAGAAGCACTGATTGCCTTGCGTCAAGCTCAGATGTCTCGTCCGATTTCTTCCTGGAGCTATTTTGGCTATCATTGCCAACTCGACCTGAAATGGCATGTTTCGCTGCGGCAGAAATAACTTTTTCATATGGAAAGTGACTCATTCGGACACGATCTGAAATATTAATTGTCTGCATATCTCTATAATAGTCGTCTACTGCATCATTTCTCCATTTCAAAACCAGGAATGGTAAATTGTTGTCGACATATGCGCGGACATTCCGTTCCAGTTCAGTGAAGCTCCTCCATTTTTTGCTTTTTATCCAGTCATCTACAATAGCCCCCATCGTGGCATTCCAGTCTAGCCGTAGCATATCGGCTTCCACGGCAGCAAAATGTAAATTGGCGTTCCTGCTCGAACATACCCGTAGCAACTTAGAGTGTGGCGATTTCTGTACTTCAGGAAGCTCCGCTGTGGATGAAATTGACAAAGTCTTCGCGGTGCGCAGAAATTTTTTTTGTTGTGGGTGTGACAAAGTTACCACTTCTTGTAGGTGTTGGTGAAGAAGTTGTGACATGATGGTTTTACTACGCTGAAGTGAGAGAGTTCTTCCGGTAGCGGCTGTAACATTTCGGAATACTGTTAAACGTGATGGAAGTGCCATTACGATAGGGAAGACAAAAGGATCTGTTTTGGTCGGTTGAAGGGATGTGATGATTTTTTATGGCCCAGAGGACGGGGGGATGGTTGTTGTTGTTATATTCAAGACAATAATGCGTGCAATTCGATACTTCGCCCAAACGCCCAAAAAACCACAAATATTTGGTTTGCCCAAACTCGAACCAAGGTTTATTTTTTGTCTAAACTGTGTCATAAAAAAGAATTGTGGCGCGACTGGTAGATGAGACCCGTTCTGTGAAGATATATATATGGAAACCGGTTTGGGAGCCGATTTGAAGTCCGAATTACGTACCAAGACAGACCCAAAAGGCCCCAAATGGGTTAGTTTCAACATTCTTGACAGAATGATCCCAACTTTTTTGCCAATTCAAGTGATCAATTGCAACAGCTTTCAAAATCATAAAAAATCCCGCAATTTCCGCGCGGTCATCATAAAAAAATTTATGATTTTGCCAAATCCATAAATAATGCTCGCTGTTACAAAAGCACACTTATGAACTAGTGGTGACAAAGATCAAGGAATATCATAAAAAAGTTTTATGATA
>JALLPD010002031.1:0-10867 GCA_036940065.1 Cyclotella cf. meneghiniana | reverse complement strand
AGTCTCTTAAAGATCATACCAGGGGATGTGTAGACCCTACACAACCCTCACTATGGTATTAAGACAAACATACCGATTGCTAAATACTGATTTGCAGTTCACATGACAAAAAGCATGAGGATCACCAAATGGCAATCCTCAGTATACATCAGATAAAATAGCTTATAATTTTATTCAACATGTGAACTTCACATTTTATCTATCTTCTTACCATCTTTTTATTACTTAAACTTGTGGTTGATAAACTTTTTAATTGAAAACTTGGTCCTCTTACACACAGTTGAGATTGTTTCCAGATGACAGGTAGAAAACAAATTGGAAACAAAAATGAATTGATACCTTGTGCAAAAAATGGTTACATACTTCAACCAAAAAATTGAAGTAGTAAGTCTTGGGGTCCATGAGCCCTAACTTCTTTATCTTGGATCTAAATCTGCGCCAAACACAATTCTCGAGGAGAGATGACAAGTCTTAATACAGTAGCCATATAGCTATGAATTCTACATCATAATGCTATCCTCTCACTAACGCCTTGAATATTTATCGCAGCTGTGTCTATAATTCATTATCTTCAGTTTGCACATCTAAATTACTGAAAGCAATCCGTGTTGCAACATAAAGAGCAAACACAATGGCAAAAAGAATGAACAGACTAGACTCCGTTCCAGAAAATCTCAGTTCATTTTCGATGTACTCTTCATCCTCATCCCCCATTCCCTTCTGACGTAGAAACTGCCGCTTTCTCTTACGATGCTCGGGGTCATTTTCATCAAATATCGACACCATAAACTGCCCATTGGTTTCCAATACCATTCCTACTTCCACCTGTCGAACCGTGCTCGTTCGAGCTAGATTTTGGACGTCAATTCTGTGCAACAAAAATGTGAAGACCCCCATGCACTGAAAGGTATCTACACCAATTTGTTCCACTGCGACAACAGTGACACCAAATTGATCCATATTCGCAAGTGTGAATGTTGCACTTCCTTTGGCTGGTAGTGGACAATCTTTTTGCAGGATTTCCACGTAATGACCTTCGACTTTGCTAACGCTGGCGGCAGTGTGCAAGATGTCACCTTTCACAAAAGGAGCTCCATTTCCATCGCTTGGATTTCTCGAATCTACCCAAACTCCAATGGAATGTGGCAGAGCATCTAACATCATAGCATTCCTCAATTCCCAGAGGGGCACTTCTCCAGAAATCAATGCTGATTGTATTGCCAAGCCCTGAGCGACAGCAGTCTCGGCAGATATGGAAGTGCATAATTCTGGTGGGATGGGCGGCGGGAATTTACGCCGAAGCATGTCTCTTATAATTGGAATATGAGAAGAGCCCCCAACAAGTACCACCTCGTGTATGGATGTATCATAGTCGGCATTCTTCATTTGTGCTAGTGCATCATCAATCACAGTTTCTGCTCTAGCTATTAACGGTTGAATTGCCCGATCAAACTCTTCCCTTGTTACATCAATTCTGACTCCTCCAAACGTAAAGTGAGTTTCATGCCGTCCAACTTTATCATCTTCGTCACTACCACATAACTGCTCTTTTGCAATGCGACACTTGCGAATAAATTCTTGATTCTTGGACGCTTCCCATTCATCTGCGTTTGAACTTGCGGCTTTCGATGACAATGTCTGACACATTTTCTTCCAGAGATGCCGCGCGAGTAATTCGTCAACATTATCGCCACCCAAACATCGATCACCTGCCGTTGCCACAACTCGAAATCGTACGTCATCATCTTTGACAAGACCTTCCTTCTTCGATGTGAAATCGGCCTCCATGATTGCAATGGTAACATCTGTTGTTCCGCCTCCCATATCGAATACTAGTATCCTTTTCTCCTCTTCGGAAGAACCAACGCCCGGAGAGACGAATAATCCATATGCCATTGCGGCAGCAGTAGATTCTGTCATGACCCCAATGTATCCATGAAAACCTGCCAACTTTGCCGCAGTCTGAATGGCACTTCGTTGACTGTGACTGTAGTGGGCTGGGACGCCAACAATGCAATTTTCTATGGTGCATTCCTGTGTTCTTTTTGCGTCGGCATTTCGATTGGGATAGGGCTGTGTCATTCCGGGTGGACGAATCTTGAACCTGTTCTTGGCAAGATGAGAATTTGCCGCGTTGCGAATAGAATGTAGAATGATTGTTGTGAGCTGTAGTGGCGTTATTAGATGCTCTGATGATGAGGTGCTTTGTTGCAATTTCGAAAGTTTTTTGTCGTTTGGAGCCAGTGGGTTGTAGGATAATGGTTTCACGCGGATTGCAACTCCTTCTTGCATACTGTTTCGTGTAGGGGATGATGCAGCTGTCGACGACAATGACGTTTGCGGTTTAGTGTGTGAGTCCATACCAGAGTCACCCAATACATCAAATACTTGATCAGAATGATATCGTTGGTCCTTCGTTATCTCAGTTGATGAATATGGATGTTTCTGCTCACTGAATTCCTCGTGTTCATCCTCCAGAATGACCGATTGAAATGGCAAAGAATTCCAAAATTCCGGATCCGAATCCTGCAACTCTTTGGCTTGTCTGCACGTCATCCCCACAACTCTCTTGAACGAAGTAATTGTCGCTTGATCCAGCGCACTATTTCCCCCATACTTCTGTTTGCTCGCAGATAGCAACGCTTCGTATCCAACCAATGTCGACATACCTCGTAGGAATGCACCGTCCTCACCCAACGATACGCCATTGCTCCGTGAAATAGAATCCCCGCTTTCGTAAAAGGCTACCGCCGAAGGGACGATTTTGCCGCCCTTGCCGCTCGGGACGGGCAGAGCCAAGTTTCGATGACCCAAGCGCAGAACTTTGGGCTTGGATTGATTCAAGTCCCAGATGGCGGCGGTGCAATTGGTGGTGCCGAGGTCGATTCCTATCCAGGCGCCGCGGCTTTTTGTGGGAGTGCTGCTTGGAACGTCCATGTTGTTGTTTTGCTGTTGTTGTTGTTGTTGTTTAGTGGCGATTGTGCTGCGGTGAGGAGAGGAGATATGAGAGAGATTCAGATTATGTTGTATGGTACACTAGTATGGTACAATACCATACATACCAATAGAGTCGCAATAGGTAGAGTGCACTGCACCGCCTACTACGGCCTACTTTTTATTGTATATTGCTAAAAGATTATACAATACCTACCCCACTTGGCGCTATCTACCCTGGAGGGCTCACCAACCGCTCCGCCATTCTCTAGAGGTTTTTGGATTTGGGATGCCGTGAACCACAGCCCAGAAACGAAAAAAGACAAATACTGCGCAAGGAGTGATGACAGGGGACCATACAATAAACGAAGCAGCATTCGTGGCAGTCTCGACACAACCAGCAGACAAGAAAATACACAGCAAAAACTAATGAACAAACATGAAACGTCCACAGTCTGCATCATCAACGGCAGGCAATGCCACCAACCGCTCGCGCCATGACATACAGTCCACACTTCGACACCTGGCCTTCGGAATAATTCTGTCACTAATGGCCATAACCTCCATTTTCACCCCACGGAGCTCTACCACCGCCTCGCCGTATGGGACATCCCACAAAATTCCATTTCTCTTTGTTCAAGCGGTAGATGCTCCGACATTGTCCATCAACGATGCAGGCAAAAGTAGCACGTCCACGGGGATAGGGTCGCCGAATCCCGGGAATGCCGTGCACGAGAAGAGCAGCGGTCATCAAGGATCCAACCGACAGCAACAAGACTCCTTCGCGGCCAATGCGGCACGTCATAAGAAACAGAGTCAAAGCCAGAGAATGAAGCAGCAGCAGCAGCAGCAGCAGCAGCAAATACAAGCAAGAAGAGAAAAGGCGAAGAACAATGGTCAAAATCACTCGCAACCAGCATACGATTACAATTCCTACATGCACTGGTGTGAAACGGCACTGGGAATTCAATCGGTGGTGGAAATCAAAGAATTTGAATACATTGATCATTTGCGGATACATTGGGATGCCAATGACGGAGTGGATTCGAATGTTCATTCCAAGGGGTTTGATTGGTTGGAACGGATACGGAACCCATCTTCTGGCACCGGACATGATGATGCGAAAAGCAATGTCCATCGAGGGATCAAAACAAGCAACAACAAAAATCAACATACTTTTCCCACCATTACCGTGAGAGGTCTCGCAGCAAAGCATGATATTCAAGTGGGAGACATTGTCATGTCCATACCGCTGTATTCGCTCCTATCTGTCCCGACAACAATAGATCATGATCCAGTCCTCTCTCGCATTCTAGGACCGACCGCACGAAAACAATACGGATGGGTAAATACCCTGGAATACGAAGTGCCTCTCCTCGTCGTGGCATTATTGTATCACAGATCGCTGGGAAAAGACTCGCCGTTATGGCGCTACATTGATCTATTGTTGGGGGCATCGACGGAATCATTCCCGTTTTTATGGAGCGATCAAGAATTACGACAAAGAACCGGAGAGATTGGTCTCGGAGTTCGTGATTTGGCGCGTGGGATACGTCAAGATTTGTATGAGATGTACGATGGAGTCATGGGGACTTTGGTGAAGGCTCATTATGATTTGTTTGCTCCTCCCGATGGATATTCTGGAGAAAGCCACGATGAGGGCATCGATTGGCATTTCTCGTATGACAATTTTCAGTGGGCATTTGCAATGGTGATTTCACGACATCACTTTCTACCCATTTCAGATTTTGATGAAAATCCTAAGGTCAATGCCGTAGTCCACACAAACAGATATCCAACCGTTGGCAGATCAGATTCTTCGTCGGTGATGCATGAAACATTGACAACAGTCTCAGATATTCCGCCGGCAAATCAACCAACAGACAGCTGGGTTGAGGAGGCCATTAATGAGGAACGAGTCTCAGAAAATACAAACGAACCGATTTTTTCCTTCGACGATGATATTAGTTCAACTGTTCGTCCGATCAAACATTCTTTCATGGCGCCACTCGCCGATTTGATTAATTTTGGACCACCTTGTCTGACGGGTTCGTACAATTCAAACGAACACGCATTCGAACTGATTGCTACATGTCCATTTGAAACTGGCCAGGAGGTAACCTTTTGGTACTCGAGTGATTGTTCCGATGTTATTGTTGCAAATTATGGATTTCTTCACCCACTGGTGCCTCCATGCATGAGTTTAGAAGATTGGAAAGACAGAGCGGAAATTTTCGAAGAGAAGGCAAGGATATGTGAAGACGAGATGTGGGATTTGTATAGCAGATTTGATTTATTGAAGGAAGAACTGAGCGACATGAGCAGTCAATTAGTGGAATGTGGATGCATAGAAGGTGAAAAGAAACAGTCCATCCCATTTGCTGAAAAGACAGCGCGTAGTGATTTGCTGCAACAAAAGCTACGAAAAGAAGGTCACTCGGCACGGCAGGATTTCGGAGTAAGAGGGCATTCACATGTGCCAAATGATGAGCACGATTTAGAAGATCTCTAAAGCTGTTTCATCCTCTATGGCAACATGGATTACCTTTGTAGTCATCTGAGTGGACTAAAATAATTATTGATAGACTTTTTCATTTTTGTTCTCCACATGCTGGCACGGAATCCATATGCAACAACATTCGGCCAGATTGTATTCCAGACAAATTTGCTAACGCGATGAGAGTTGTTAATGTTCGGACTCATGTTAACATCAATTTTGCTGAGAGCCAAGGCATAAAGTGCATGTTCAGCGGCAATTTGTCGTGACAAAGACGTATTTTGCCTTCACTGTTTAGGGGAAATGAACACAACAGATCACTTTTATGCTTTCACACTATATAATTGACTAATGCCCCACTCATTACATGCATTTCCCCGAATGAATTGATTTTAGCCCTTATGCAATATTTCCAACTTAATGCCCCAATTCGCAAGAACTTCCCCAATCAAGCATTAGTGACCATCTCATCAAAATGCTCTCAACGTGAGAGCTGTGTCTTCAGGCATGCAGAAGGCATGTCTCGAAGCCAGTAATTGCTGCCAGCATGAGTATTTTGTGCTGAAACTGCTGAGCCCAAAGATGCTCTCTTTGCAAATGACAATCTTGTCATCTCAGTGCTTGACAGCAAGATGCAAAAAATGTGGCCTTTACGATGATGTCACAGTGATATTACCTTATATCAATACAGTTGGAACTTAACTAATCAGTGGTAATTGGATGAGTTCATTCAAAGGGCAGCCCTGATAAACCAGCCACTGATAGATTTGATAGTAACTAGTATGGCTAGACAACCAGGTATCATTCATTCTCCCCATTGGTGGTAAATAGATAAGGCCACTTCAACAACAACAATCTGTCCTTGGGCTAGAAGATTAAGACACAAGATGATTCCCTTGACTGGAAGCGCAACAACCAACAATTGAGCAGAGATCAAAACATGGAATGCACACAAGTCTTGAAGCCATTGCAGTTGTCACTCCAAATAACATTGAATCAAATCTTCATTTCACTTGCTCTTCAGTTTGGCTTGGTCAGATATGTTGGGTTTGAAGGAAGATATGTCATTGTTCTAGAGCACAGATATTTCCATCCTAGCTCTGTGAAGAAACAGCGTGGCAGTTTGGAGCTTATGTGCTCTTGACTCAGTACCTTTCTGTCTAAATATTCTAAAGATGCTATGATGTTGTGTAAATGTTGTTTTCACTTTTATGAGCTCTAATGGACCATACTTTTCAAAGTATTTTCAGAATTATGTGCAACAGTATTTCAATGAACATCAATAAAAATTTAAGATTGGAGTGGGTTGACTACTGAGATGATTTCAAGATGCAGTGATGAACAACTGTTGCATGTATTATTTGATTATTGTTTCATGTTAGTCGCATCCCTTCCTAATGGGTTTCACATCATTTGTGATAAAACTAAAGGAAGTTAGATAATATGACATGTTTAGATCTAAGCAAGTAGACTTTTCACTCTATTTACTTCATTTGAGAAGCGGATGTAAATGCCAGAACATTAAGACATCTCATGAACAATTTTTCACTTAGGAAAGGAATTACAAGGCAAGATGGTATTTCTGTTAATGAGGGCTGCTTTAAGCTTCAAAAATGCCATCGTGGTTCATGACCTCAATGCTTACGGAGCAAAATTCATTTTCTCTAACTTTTAACCACTTTTAAGAATTAAATTTGCAAATTTTATCAACAAACATTTTGATTGCAAGATTCACCTCTGCTACTCCTAGAATATTGTTGAAGGGAGAACTGGTTCATGGCTGCAATAACAGTTGACCTGATGAACAACAGGTCTGATGGTTGACAGATAAAGGTGTTCACATCATCAATTGGGCTGTCCTTAGCATTCGCAAAATTAATTCCTTTGGCGTGATAACCCAGTAACAATGACCCTATGTAATGCAGGATGGTTTTTGCAAAGTTTGTACATGCTTGACTTTGTTGTTGATTAAGAGGGTTGTTGACTTGCATCACCAAGCTTGCTGGCATGAGCTCTTGTCCAACATGAAAATGCATAATTATAGATGACAACAGAAACATCTTTGCTTAATATCGTACAGGTTTTGCTGCACAGAGTTAAACTTTTAAAATACTGCAGAAAGCTTGTTTTCTACTTTTCATTTTGATACATAACACCAAAGATGAAGAAAATGTTGATATTAAAAATTCAAAAAAATATTATGTATTCTTTCCCTTTGGCCCCCGTCAAATCTGTTATTCTCGGTAAACATAGCAGAAAAACAAATCAAAGTGTTGGATCGATTCGCCAATTCAATCAAGATATTCAGCACAACTTTCACAAATCGCCATAGAAATTAAATTCAGTAGAGCCTAAACATTTTTCAGGTTAAAAGTGAGTTTCATTGTCTTGAATAAATCCTTCATCAATCTGTGATGGATAGTATATACTGAAGTTTGACACACACACACACACACAACCTAGAGCATCTCAGAAGTCAATTTTAGGGTGAAAAGTGATGTTCAATAAGTACCTCGCCATGAATTGAATACAAATTAGCCAGGGACAGTCAAAATCAGGCTCTGTCCTAGTGGCATTTAGATGTATCAAGATATCTATTGAGGCGTTTCGCCAACTTAGATACTTCTATGCTATTGCAAAAGCAACAGCATGACCTTATTTAACTTGCGGGCTTAACTTCATCCTTTGCAAAATAAGCACATTTTTCAGGACCACTGCAGGATAGTTGCAATTGTAGATATAGCTACTGCCATAAAGCCTAATCCAACACATATAATGTTGCCCATTTTTCTGAACTTTCCTATTGAATTGCCACCGAGTTTATTGTGAATCAATGGAGGAATCATAAAAGCTATTGGAATACCTAGCACACTTCCCATAATTCCAACAACCTTGTCCAGAACATCCATGGTTGCTTAAGATGATAGAAGATACGGTCATTGAGTAATCAGGTCATTAAGCCAAATTTAGGATACAAGTGCTGAATCACTTACTAACGGCAATGACAGAAAGAAGAACAACAACCGTTGCGGACACAATATTCATCACATAGTGTGTGCTGTCACGGTGCTTTGGATACGATGATGCCGTTTGATTGACCAGCACCTTCTCTGTAAAGCGATGCACAATTTCCAAAGAGGGAAAGTTCTGTAATGGAAATGTCAACACTACCGCTAAGCTGTATGCCAATTGAACAGTCGTTGCTAATTTTCCTGGTGGAAGACTAATGTTCGAATTCAAGTTCTTGATTGAAGCGTGTCGCATCATTCAAATAAGTCAATGTTTTGTGCAACTCACCTTGTCGTCATTACTGTAGACACATTATTGCCAAATGCCATCCAACAAAAAATGCTATAGAAGCAATAAAAACATACTATGGATGAAATGACCTTTTGATAAAGGGCTGGGAATTTTTGACGATCGGACGACGTATGAACTGCTTCTTGCTGAGGTACCAATAGCGTTATTGATCCTGACAAACGAAGTAGCGGACAAAGCTCGTATAAGTCATTCGACAAACAAACTTTCATGTAGTCAAGTCTCAGTATACCTTCAAACATAAACACACTTGTTCCGATGAAAAGGAACCATCCACTGGGATTGAAAGGAACTAGTTCTCGAAGACGTTGGGCAAGATTTCCGATGAATGATTCATCATATTCGACACTGACATTGTTGAGTGTGCCATCACCATCGTCAAAATTTACCATGGCATAAAGAGCAAACGCTAAGCATGCAATCCATCCATAGAATATCAATAAGTTTCCCAATAAATTTGTCATTTTGAATTTGCGAATGTCTCTAATCCAACTGAGTGGTATTTGCACCGCCATCATGAATAATAAGCACCAATTTGTGGATATGTCCCAACCAAATAGCAAAAGTGCCGAGGTATGAAGATTTTGAGGAACGAATATGAGGTAAGTGATACAAACTCCAGATTGCATCAATGATATGCCTATTTGCACCATTCGTTCTCCTCGTGAACCGAACGAACGGTAGGCTAATTCTGGATATGACAGATGAACCTTTTTGTGCCTCCGCGAAGAAGAACGTCGAGATAGTCTTTCAGTTTCGATCCTCCAGCTTTCGAGTAAACAGTCGCTACTCCAAAGAAACATTGTTGTTGATAAGGCCAAGAGTGGTATTGCCACTGCATATCCTGCTGCGGCGAAAGCATGTGGCAAGTACAGAATTGCTGGTCCAATCATTCCTACCAGTGACGGTTTGTAAAAACCTGAGCGCAATTATCCAAATTGGTCAATTACTAACAATTCATGCACTAACCCTTGATTATACCCAAGGTCGCAGAAGCCAAGGTCCCTCCAAGATGCGCTGAGTGAGGATCAAGAGCTTCGTCTGCAATCTGAAAAGCCGTAGGTTTCTTTTGCGGTAATGATGTCAATTGGTCTCTCTCTTGTTCGGCCTCGTCATCTCCCCATTCACTCTCACTAAAATCTTCTCCATTTTGATGTGCACTAAAAACACTGAATTTGATCTCGTCGAGATATTCTTCGTCCAGTGACGACATATGATCGTACCAAAGCTAAAAGGCGAGATACGAGACGCGTGCGTGCCGGATAAAAAATCATGAAGTCCCAAATGCAACGCCCGAACATAAACGGACAAACATAAATCATCGCCTACCTTCAACCTATGCAAATTCAACTCGCCCAATTCCTCTACAACCCTCTCTCTCACCCCTTCCCTCGGCTCTCTTCTCTTGGCCAATCCAAACTCTTTGGCCATCGAGGCAAGTCGACCGGCGTCTTCTCCAGCAATGTAGGTCGTCATGTGAGTGGGAAGTTTCGGCGACATTGGAAGGACGAGTGGGGCGTTTGAGCTTCCATCATTGGAGGTGGAGCCGTAGTCGACGGGTGGTTTTTGCTTTTGCGTCCCCATGGAAACTACCTGGTCAAATATAAAAATATGTACATATTATGGTTGCTTTTATGTATAGTTTAGCACTGGAGGAGCCCTACCGGCTGGAAGGTAGATAAACTCCCTGGTAGAACATAAAATTATGTACGTGTTCTTATGCATAGCGACTGCCTACCTACCATAACAAACGGGGCATAAGTACCACCATTGTATAAGCTCCAAATGCCCAATTTTCTGGACTTTTTCCATTTTACAGCGTTTTAACCTAAAAATTAGACCTAAAACTGTCTCGAATGGTTTCTCCTTGTTACCAGCAACATGCCAATATAAGGGTGTTCAACCTAAAATGTAACCAACTGATTTTCGCGGTAACTGAAAAAGGTACAAAAGATATGTTCTCAGATGTTGCTTGTAATTGTGTATGCAATGATCTCAAAATTTATTTCCCTACGTGGAGCATCCTAACAAATCGCACATCAGGCACAATTCAAATCTCATAACAGAAGAAATCAATATCAACGAACTCGTCTAAAATTATGACTTCCTCCACGTCCT
>JALLPD010002030.1:0-10875 GCA_036940065.1 Cyclotella cf. meneghiniana | reverse complement strand
TCAGTGGTAGATCGGGCTTATATGTTTTGTATGTGCCAAAAGGGCTTATGCAATACCATGCCTTTTCTTATGTTTATCTTATGTGAATCATTTATTTTATGTTACGCTACATGTTAGTGAAGACATGTGCAACCAAGAATGCTGTGAGCCAAAGTCAACAGAGTAGTAGATTAGTTCATAATAATGCATATTACCCCCAATTGCAAGTCTGTCAATGCAATAGTTATCTCTCTTGGCAGTCCAAGAGAGTAGGAAGTTTACGTTTTCAGTTTAGTGTGAGTAAGTAATCACAAGAGGTTACAAGCCCAAGGGTTCTTTGGTTTCGTCTGTGTTTTATGCTCTCTGCATCTTCATTGAATTGGTTCAATGGTTTGGTCTTGTGGAGATTTGGAAAGATCCTTCCTGGAACCTTTGAGAGGAATACCTTCAGCACCCATGTGTGATTGGCCAAGGATGTTCCTCAATTAATTTGTTTTGGTAGTAGAATTGAGACAGGCAACTCTGATCAAGCGCGATGTCCAATCCTTTTGTGGATCTAAAATCTGGCCATAGGTTGGCAAGTAACCAACAGAATGAAGCGGCTGGGACCTCACAGTTTGTTACACCCCTTGATTCTCAAACTGTATGTCAAACAAGACAGCAACATGGGTCTGGACCAACAATGGCCCATCTACAACCCATTTTGACTAGTATTTTGGCAGTGGGTGGACGATTCGATGGTGGAGTTTGGCGTGAGCACTTTGGCACAAGAGCGAATCAATCATTGATGGGTGGACGCACCGCAGCATCAATTCCTCCCACGTCACTCTCACAGAGGAGGAAATTTGTTTGGATGGAGGCTGTGCCCGATGAAGACATGTTAAATATCGATGTTACTTTGAAGAAAGAAGACTACTTTGAACCGGGTTCCTTGGATTATTGTAAGAATATGGCCAATGCAACCGCAGGTCTGGCTGAAAAATTTGGTGTTGCCCGTCATAAAATTGTTGCTGGCAGTGAGGAGGGCAATCAGGCCAAGAGTGCTCATGTGCAACAGGTCATTGTCAGTATTATTCATTGAGTGAAGGAGGGACAGCAGCGTAGCAAAGCATTGGATTTTATGGACATCTGCAATGTCTCTCAGCTACAAGACAAGAATCTTGATAGCTCCAGCCCTGTGGCCTGGTGGGATGGGTCAAAAATTGATCTGTGGAACAAGTGGGACTTGTGCTCGGAGGAGCAAATTCGACGTTGGCAGTACAGTGTGAATAAATTCTTTTCTGATGATGATAGAATTGCCAGCAATTGGCTTCAGGTGTTTGTGCTCAACTTGTCAATGGATTCGTGTGTAAAGCAGTTGCGAAGAAGTATGACACGCTCCCACCTAACCAGAAGGGTGGGATGATCTATCTGTTCCTGACACTAAATGAAATGTTTCAGATGTCTCAAGAGGTCAAGGATGCAATGTTCAAATTCATTGAGATTTTCAAGCAAAATGGTGTTTCTGGATACATGGGAGAAAATGTTTTGGCGGTTTCAGAAGAGTTGCTTGGTGTCTGCAAGCATTTGGATGCAGTGAATGCACTTTTTGATGACCATGTTATCGATATTTTGACTGGTCTCGGGATTTGTACCAACAAGCATTTTTGGGATATGTTTGCCCATCTCAAACAAAATGCAGAACTGAATAATTTTGCAGTTCTTGGAACCATTCCCTTTGATGCATTCCCAATGGAACAGATTGAAGCAATCCTGGATCACGCGGTCGACATGTACGGCAAACTCTGTACCGCTCAGATCTGGAATAGGACCACGAAGGGTGGACTGAGTGCGCTAAACTTGATTGTGAACAACATTGATATTTGTTGGAACTGTAATGGCATGGGCCATCAATCGAAGGAGTGTACTAAGCCTCGGAACAAGGCACTTTGGGAAAAGATTTCTAGGCTCACAAGGAAGACCGGAAATCGGGAGGTGGTGGTGGTAATTCTGGCGGTGGTGTGAAGACCGATAGCCCAGATTACACTCTTAAAAAGTAGGAAACGCATGGGATTTTGATGGTGGATGGAAAACTTCATGTTCTTTGCAAGAAATGTGGAGGGAACACTATGCATTCAAATGGTTTGCACAAGGTGTTTATGGCCAAGGGTTCTGTTTTTAGACTCAAGGCCAACCATCCGTATGCAAAAGAGTGTAGGGCCCAGGGCCATCACAATCCCATCATCAAGGGACCCTTGGGACCTAGTCCTGAAGTCCAACATCTTGTGCCGAATCCTCCTAGCAATAATCCTTCTGGTAGCTCTCTGGTCTCTATTGACAAGGCCAAACTTGAGCAGTCACTTTTGGACTTTGAAAGGAATTCTACCAACCCTAACGCCTTGCCGCTGTCTGAGATGTTTTGATCCCTTCTTTTAAACTAGTGGGGCTTGGTTTTACTGGTTGCTACAAGGCCCTCCCGTTCTTTGGAATACCAGTGTTTTCTATGTTATCAAGTGGTTCGTTTTCATATTCTATGTTTCTTTTGGGGAGTTTAGGTGTTTTATTTTACATTTTGGTGCTGAGTGTTAGTGAAGTCAAGACAGTGTTTAGTGGTGCTCTAGAGGTGTCAGCGCTTGTTCTTTTCACTCTTTTTCACCCACCCAAGCGTGGTGGTCCTTCTAGGAGCAGCAATCGGAGGTATGCTCGGCTCCGGAGGAGAAAACTCCATTACCATTTGGTCCGGCATTGCCTACGGCATTGCCAGGATTATCATTTGTTGAGAAAGCATGTACGCCAACACCAGCATTGGAGGAGGAGGAAGGCTAAATAGCGGAAGACCTACAGAGTCAAACGCCGTGAGTTCAAGCTTCAAAAATTTATAACTCCTCTTCTTTTGGGTCAATCCATGTGGAATGAGAGACTGTGCGTGGATAGAAAGTTTTTGGCTTCAGAATGTACTTCATTTGAGCATCATGCTGCTCATGGTGTGGTGCCAGTTGATGTGTTGGATGAGTTTTGTTGCGAACAGGGTGCTACCTTTTTGAGTGCAGTGAAATTAATGCAACATATCGGGACAATTTCTCTAGAGGAAGGTGCTCAAGCTAAGGTTAAAAGAGCAAATCTACTTCAAGTCTCATGTGGAGCAAGTGCGGGTGGTTCTCACAAGCGTGCTACAGTGTTGTGCATTGGTATGGGATATGGGAGCTTCTTTTGGTTTGACGCCGTTTAGAGGCAATTTCTTGGATTATGTGGAGTGCGAAATTGCAGTGTGGAACATTGCTCATGAAAATATTATTGTTGGAGTTTGTGCAACAATTCACAAGTTTCAAATTGATGGAGAAGATATTTTCCTCCCATGTTTATCCTACCATTTGCCTTTGGCTCAAGTGCGATTATTTAGCCCTCAGACGTATCATACTCTGTACAGTGGACATAGTGTTGTTGGCAGTGATAAAGTCAAAATGTTCATTGACCATCTCAAGATATGTGTTGGAATTGATCAAGAGGGGTCAAACGTGCCAATGGTTCACAATTGTGTGGTGTCTGCTCAAGAAATGAGGGAGCATGGGCCACATATCAGGTCGGCATTGCCACAATATGAAAGACGAGTTGATTTCCTTGGTGGTTGGAGTGATGAGCATTTCAAAAGATGGAAGTTGTCTACAATAGCGGTGGAGCAAGATTTTGGCCATTATTGTTGTGCCAGTGCTCATGTCACCCCAAATGTGGCTACAGATGCAAATGCAAACTTGAGCAGTGCACAGAAGGAGCATTATTATGGCATTGGAAGCTCGGTATTTTGATGCAACAATTCATGAGCTGATGAGGGTAGTTGCGGTGTAGGTGCCTGATGGTCATGTTTCTGTGATGGATAGAGTGATTTGCCCATGGATTCGGTCTGCGGCAAATTGCCCAATACCTCTCTGCCAGTCATGTCAAATGGCTCGAGCCAGACAATGCAAACCAAATGTTGTACGGACGAAGGCTGTTCCAGAGGAAGCTGGTGCTCTCTCTTGTGACAAGTATGAGGTTAGAGATTTTGTCTAAATAGATCAGCAAATTGTCAAGATGCCAGGACATTTGCCAACAGGTTTTGGATGGGAATCTCACACAAATATGATTCATGGTGGAACCATTTTTTGGGATGCAGCGTCAAAATACATTCATGTACAAAATCAGGTGTCATTGGGTGCTGGTGAGACGGTGAAGATGAAAATGAACTTTGAGGACTGGCTTTGGGAAGCAGCTCATGCTTGGGTAGCTCATTACCATAGTGACAATGGAGTTTTTGCAGCTGAGACTTTTTGATATGGTTGCAAATCAGATCATCTGACTCAGACTTTTAGTGGTGTGGGAGCCAAACATCAAAATGCCAAGGCGGAATGCTCAATTTGGACTGTGATGTATATGGCGAGGTCATTTATGATACATGCTGCTTTGAATTGGGGAGAGGATGGCTCTGATAATATTAGTTTGTGGTTATTTGCGGTGGATTATGCTGTGTCGTTGTATAACCACATTCCTCAAAGTGGTAGTGGGATCATGCCTTTGGAAATGGTCCCTCAAAACAAATCAGATCACAGGGATTTGATGAGGGCACATGCTTGGGGTTGTCCAGTTTATGTGTTGGAGGCCTCGTTGCAAGATGAAAAGAAATTGCCTAAATGGAACAGGCGTGCTTGGATGGGACAGTTTTTGTGTTTCTCACAAGAGCATTCGTCCACGGTGGCATGGTCCGGAACCTTCACACGGGATATGTCAGTCCGCAATATCATTTTGTTTTTGATGATAAGTTCAAAACTGTGTTTAACAATGGCAAGTCTTTGGAGGAGGTTGATAAAATTAGCAACAAGTTGTTTGTCAACAGTCATGATTGTTATGTTGAGGAGGAGTATGATGATGATGGTTTGTTGATTTACAAGCCTCTGCTTGATGAAGTCTGGCTTTTGCAGCCGGAACGATGTGATCAACGTAAGCAACTGGAGGAGCAATGTGCTCGTGCTTCCCGTCAGCATGTTGTGGAGACTCGGGAGATGAAAAGGCGGCTGGGTCACTCACGGGAGCATGTGCCGGACTTGGTAGAATCTGATGTTGACTCTGATAACAAAGATTCTGTGTCTGAGAGTCCAAACTTTGCATCTGGAGGAGATGGATTTGTAGAGCATGATATGTGGGCTGATCATCCAGCAAGACAGTTGGATTTTGAACTGCAAATCAACTCTCCAGAGGAAGCTCAAGCTCCGGAGGAAGCCCGAATCCCACAAATGATCTTGGTCGCAGTGCTGATGGGAAGAGTCGCCGTTTGCGTGGATATTATCTCTGCACACTTGGGGATAATCAGGTTCCTCCTGCAGTTAGACAAGAGCTGATTCACCGACGTATTAGCAGACAATGTGGCGAGTACAAGAAACATATGGCTCGTAGGCATCAGCAAGCAGATGATTTGATGCTTCAGTCTGAGGTTGAGGTACCAACGGTGGCGGCTCTGATGGCATGTTCGCTGTCACGATTCATTCATTTTGCCACAGACAATTGTGGATACCAAGGTTCTAGGTACAAATTGATTGCAAATTGGGTGCATCCGTTGTTTTTGAAGGCTAGATCAGAAGCAAGCCAAGAAGATAATCCCAGTTAGAAACAGGCAATGAATGGACCGTTCAAGGCTGAATACTGGCAGGCAGCTGTGAAAGAGATTGAGACTTTAGAGTCTATGGACACGTGGGAAGTTGTTGATAGAGAAGAAGGGATGAACGTGATTGATTCTATTTGGGTGTTTAAGTTAAAGAGATTTCCAGATGGAATGGTGAAAAAGTTCACGGCCCAATTCTGTGCTTGGGGAGATCAGCACCTCAAAGGTGTCAACTTCTTTGAGAGGTTTGCACCAGTAGTGCAATGGATGACTGTGCGGTTGATGTTGATTTTGGAAATTCTTTTGCAATTGAAGTCAAAGCAGGGCAATGTGATGGCTGCATTTTTGCATGGAGAGTTGGAAGAAAACAAAAAGGTCTACCTTGAGATGCCTCTTGGGTTTAGAAAGAAAGGAAAGGTCTTGAAATTGAAGAAGACTCTTTATGGGCTGCGTCAGAGTCCAAGAGCCTTTGGAAATATCTTACCAAGGCAATGGAGGCTGTGGGGATGAGAGTTTCCAAAATGGATCCCTGTCTCTTTGTAGGAAAATGTGTCATGGCGGTTGCTTTTGTGGATGACATTCTGTTCTGGGCAACAGATGATGCTTACATAAATAAGCTTGGTGCTGTTTGAGAGAACAGGGCTTGCTTTTGGAGCAAGAGGATGATGCGGCAGGTTTTCTGGGTGTCAAAATGGTCAAAACCAATGGTGGGCTTTTAGAAATGAAGCAGACAGGATTGATTGATAGGATTGTGGAGGCACTTGGGCTTGATTCCAAGATGGCAACTTCTAAATGGACGCCAGCTGAGGCAACTCCATTGACACGGGACAAAGAAGGTGAGGGTCCATCAGGTTCTTTCAGTTATGTGAGTGTTGTTGGGATGCTTTTGTATTGTCGATTCACTCTAGGCCTGACATTGCCTATGCTGTCAACTGCTGTGCACAGTTTATGTTTAATCCAAGGTTTTCTCAAGAGAAGGCATTGAAATGGATTGTTAGATACTTGAAGGCAATGAGGGACAAGGGTCTCATTCTTAACCCGTCAGGTCAGTTGACGGTGGATGCTTATCCTGACGTGGATTTTGCCGGATTGTATGGTCACAAAGAAGTAACGGATCCTGCTTGTGCAAAGAGTCGCACGGGGTTTCTGATTTTGGTATCAGATTGCCCGATGGTTTGCGTCTCGAAGCTACAAATGGAGACGGCATTGTCAACAATGGAGGCAGAGATTATTGCGTTGGCGCATTATTGCCAAGAATTATTTCCCGTGGTGGATATTGTTGCTGAAGATGGAGGAGTGGTTGGTCTGGAGACTAATGATTTAGTTTTTATGCATGTGTCAATACACAAAGACAATGCTGGGGCATTGGTACTTGCAGAAACTACTCCTCCAGAGTTCACACCTCGCAGCAAATATTATGCCATCAAGACAGTGTGGTTTTGAGAGGAGATTCGGAAGCATGGTGTAAGTTGCTTAAAATTGAGACAATTGAGCAATAGGAGATATATTCATTAAAGGTTTGGCTAGGGCAAATTTTGAATATTTGAGGAAGAAGATGATGGGTTGGTGATTGTATCGGATCGGATCTATTGTTGAGAGGAAGTGTTGATATCTGCCTCAGTGGTAGATTGGGCTTATATGTTTTGTATGTGCCAAAAGGGCTTATGCAATTCATTGCCTTTTTCTTATGTTTATTTTATGTAAATCGTTTATTTTATGTTACACTACATATCAGCAAAGACATGTGCAACCAAGAATGCCATGAGTCAAAGTCAATAGAGTAGTAGATTAGTTTATAATGCATATTACCCCCCAATTGCAAGTCTATCAATGAAATATCTCTCTTTGTGGTTCAAGAGAGCAGGATGTTTACATTTTCAGTTTAGTGTGAGTTGGTAATCACAAGATAACTAAATTACCAAGAACAACTAATTTGCCAATCTAAAAGTTGAAATCAAGGAGTATGTAGTCCCATCTATGTTGCCAAATTGATGCATTATCACAAAAGATACAAGCATGTCACATAATTCTGATGTCATCACAAACAGAGCCAACATAGAGTCCATGCTTTTGCTTGAAGACTTGTTGGTCTCCGGCACAACAAAGTAGTGCTCCTATTATTTGGTTGAGTGCCTACTCCATTGCAACAACTGGACATCTCACTTGTGTTGCATTGCTGTCTTGGGCATATTACTCCTCGGTTGACACCCCAAATAAGTTTGAACCTCATATCTCAGACAGGTGGGCAGTAGACACATGAAAGAGCAAAAATACATGGATATCTAAGCAGCCAACAAAGCAACTAGGGTATTTAAATCAAGGGTACACTTGCAACTTGCAACATTCAGGATGCTAATTAGTATTTTCCAAAAACTGACCTAATACATAGGGTAAGATGTTGGTACCACAATGCAAATCAAATTGATGTCTACTTTTGCACAATCATTGCATTCCTGTTGTTTTAAAACTCTTTGCTATTTCATAGTTTTTAGTCTCTGCATAGTAAAATCATTGACAGCAAGAAAGGTTTGACGCAACCTATGCACACAAACTTGCTGACTCGCTCCAACATACTATCTTTTTGAATGTGCCATGGAGAACTCCACTTCTTCAATCAAGCATACTGACAGCATATTCAAGATGCATTTGGAGAAGTAAATGCTGGCAGAGGCAGCTATTTTTCCAAATGTCAGAGAATGAAAGATATTGCAAGCCAATTAGACAAAACAAGGTTGTTATTGACATAAACCATTTTCTGGTGGAGGTTTTAGTAGTTGGTAGGTTTTCTGGATGATTGGATATTAAATTTAATGAGCAATTTTTATGAGCAATTTTACTAATCAAAAGTTAGAACTATTGATTGTTATTATTCATGTATTTTTCACATAAATTTCACAATACACAGTTTCCTGTGTTCACCAGAGCTCCATGTTATCTTGGTCTTGAAAGATAACTTGTTCTTGAACAATAACTTGGTCTTCCTGGCTATCTTGGTCTTAACAAGACCTCTTGGTCTTGCAAGACTACTTGGTCATAATCCCTCCTGCTGGCAGGGTGTCCTTGACACTTGGGATGCTAGGTATCCAAAGGATAACTTTGATTATTTTGAGGATACCATCTATTTTTGAAATATATAACAATATTTCAGTTGAGCTAAATATTTGGTGCATGTCACTTGTCCCTACAATTGGAGAATCAGGGTGGCACAAGGAAAAGAATACTTCAGCAAGGAAAAGAATCATTTGTACGCAGAAAAATCTTGTCTTGAAGGAAAAACTGCGGCTCCCAGAACCTCAGTGAGGAAAATACCTGGGTGAGTCGAGCTTGCTAAATGAAACCTTGTGGTGAAAGAGAAAAATGCATGCTGCTGGTGACATGCGCAACATTCATCACAGTAAGTTTGGTCAAAGGCATAAGTCTTGGTGGAGAGGGAGACTTCGATCATGTGATTCACTGTCAGCTTGACCTGTGTCATGATGTGTTTTTATTCTCTCCTAAGCCATACAGATAATGACTTACTTCTGTGTGAAACCCTGTTTGTCTAATTGTATGAATCTTGAGATACGCCACATCCGTACAGACTATTTAGTACAGAGCAAAATACCTTTGATGTGCTAATGTGTTCATCAACCATGTGAATATGACCATGAGAAGATATGATGAAGTCTGTCTGGTGATGCCTGCTGTTCCCTAATGCTTATGTGTGTGTGCTTGAATGGAAAGCCGAACAACTGTTCCCATCATTTGTACTGCATCACTACATTAGGTGGTAGGCACTGCATAATAGGTGCTTTGTGAATGATGTTTGTTATGGACATACAATGCTACCAGAAGCTGCTGGCATGGCCAATGTTTGTCCAGCAGGTCAAGTATCCCCATGATGTGTTTGATGCTGATCTCCAATATTTTATTCACTTGGGTTTTTCTTTTGAGTACTCTGGTTGATTTACACTGGATGCCAAATGATGTGGATAAGGCACAAATGTGAATTGTGAATATTCTAACTGCAATTAAGCTCACAGTAAGTGTACAATGTGGAAATTTTAACCAGGTCTAATTACTAAGGCATTGCATATGATACTGATTGTGTTGTTTCTATCTGGCTCAGGCATCCTTGGTGTTCCCATGTGTCCTTTGTCTGAGAGCAAGTAATACTATCTACATCATTGTAAGTATAGTTACAAAGGTGGTGTGAGGAAAGTATCAGGGAAAGTCATGCTACTGTATGTTTTTATTTATTCTGTGTAAGTATTACTAGAGCAATATGTGTATTTATTGACACTTCTTGTCTGTAGATACAACAAAAAATTAGTGTTATTACTTACCTCTATGCAGTGTTGTTGCTCATGCAATGCACAAGCTATGTCACATATTACCTCAGTCATTACTCTTGTTTTTCATCTGTGACTACTTTTAAAAAGACAATGTTGATAGCTGCATTTTTCCTGTGCTTCAACTTAAGTTTATCATTATTATCTATAATAATGATATATGCAACTAGTTAATTACTGAATTTCTACATCAAAGCTAGAATTGTTCAACAATCGTGCAAGCAAAAATGTGTGACATGACATTACCTTGTGGGATGAAGAGATGACAAGAGAGTCACACAACCACTCTTGTATGCTTTAGTTGTTCCTCCAGAAAATCATGGTATCATGAGGGACAACTCAACAATCAATCAGACAAAAGATCTGAGACATGACACCACCTGACAGAACAACATGGCAACAGAGTAGCATGGTTAACTCACCTGCTTCATCTCCTCTACAAGGTGAAAGCCAGGAATCATGATGAACTCAAGTCAACAACTCAATAATCAATCAGACAAAAGATCTGAGACATGATACCACTTTACAGATCAAGAAGGCAACAGAGTAGCACAACCACTCATGTGCTTCATTTCTTCCACAAGGTGAAAGCCATCAAAGTTGAGGGAACGAGGATGCAAGTCTTAAATCATGTGATGTTAATACCATAGGAAGGCTGGAATTTGCAAGCAAATGAAATTCTGTATCATGGCATCTTACAGAATTTAAACCAAATGGCTACAATTTTGAAAAAGTACGACATTTTGGTAACTCTTTAGAAATAGTACATATTCCTATGAAAGAAGGCATGAATCCTGCAAAAGCACAAAATTCCAAACTTTGATCTTTTGCAAAATTCTTGCCTTTCAACAGAAATTCTGAAAAAGGCTGGAATTATGCATGTAAAGCTTTAATTTTGTAATGTAGGCTTTCCCCCTTAACTTCATCATGATGAATTCAAGTCAACAACTCAACAAT
>JALLPD010002029.1:0-10876 GCA_036940065.1 Cyclotella cf. meneghiniana | reverse complement strand
GATTGAACGTCATCTATTCCAGTTATCAACTTGGAGATAAGACTGAAACGTCACACAAGTCGTAGTTTTCTTTTGACGTCACCTATTCCACACTGTTAAGAGATGCCAAATGCAGAACAAGTGGAATAACCCATTTTTATTCCTGTTATCTGGGCATTGAGAGATGCCCTAGAGTGATAACATTAAATTTCGAAGCTTTAATAT
The DNA here is from genome assembly GCA_036940065.1 of Cyclotella cf. meneghiniana. NCBI lineage: Eukaryota > Bacillariophyta > Thalassiosirophyceae > Thalassiosirales > Thalassiosiraceae > Cyclotella > Cyclotella cf. meneghiniana. The sequence goes on along the minus strand of JALLPD010002029.1, from coordinate 10,672 downwards.
GTTTTTGTTCCTGCGGTTTTGAAATTTCGTTGATAATTTAGGGTGCACTAATTTTCGACGTGACTTTCAACATGAAAAATGAATAAAACAAAATGTATTGCAGTCCTATGTAGGATTGTACGAAAATCAGAAGACTTGTGTGCGAAATCGATGTGTATTTTCTGTTTGCCATTCCCACCATGACACAACACATCGTGTATGAAAGACAACTTTCATGTGAGATGTCAGCATAGATTCACAACAATTCATGCCATCCGTTCAGAAGAGCCAATACCTTATACACGAACGCGATTCCACTCGACACCGAAGCATAATCAGCGTAATCGATTTGAAATAGTACCGTACGATAGCCATCGCCTCTCTTCCGCCCATCATTCACCTTGATCTTGTAAAGATCTTATCAATAAGCTTTCATTTCATTGTTGCGTCTGGATCGGTATCTAACGGTAGCTTGGCCCGTATTTTTCCCTTCGCGCCTATCCCACAGCCTTGAACCGCCGCAACGGCTCAACCTTCAGCGTCCTCCCATCTCTCGTCAATAATTGAATTGCCGTGTTTTCCCATCGAAATCCCCCGTTGAACTGAAATCCCCGTCAGTCCGGTTCAGTGCTGATCAGACACTGACGCCGTCTCCTCATTTGTCACCCGACTCGTCATCCTACCAACTTCTCCATTCCGGGTTACTTCAGTAAACCGAGTGTCATTTCTACCGAAGAAATCATCACGAACATTGCACGAATCGTGTAATCATGTCATCTCAACGAGACAACGATCGTCCGAACGAGCCCGATCACGACCACGACGATCAAGAAGTAGTCATCGGATCAACTTCCGGTCGGGCAATATTGGTAGGCAACGGAGAAGAAATTGGAATGGACGAACTTGTCGTAAATCGTGCTTCGAATGCCGGCATTTGTCCGACGTGGTTGCGTAGTTCTTCCCCCAAAATGAAATGCGCATTGACTACTGCCACTCTCATGTTTGTGGCATTCGTCTCCATGACGGTCGTGGGGATATTGGAGTCATCGAAAGGAAACGGTGATGCGTTTAGCAGTGCTCAATACCAAGAGGCAATATCCACAGATACAAACAATGAATCAGAGAATGTTTTGACGAATACGCCGAGTCCTCGTCCCAGCGAAAAAAGAAGTGAGATCATGACTATCCCGATCAAAAGCGCTCAAATAACAATTCGATTTCCTGACGAAATAGAAGAAAAACATCAACAGATCGATTTTACCGGCGGGTTAACATTTGTCGAAAAATCCAACTGGAAGACCATTCAAGAAGTTATAGATCAAACCATTGCAATTGCGTTGTTTGAAGATCTCCCGGCTGATTATGTTCTGGGAACGATTGAAATCGACGAAATTGATGGTAACGATCTGAGTTCGCGAGCGGATATCACCTCTTACGCGGACAGAATTCATACCGTTGTGTATTCGTCGTCGGTGATCGTGGATTGCACCGCGACGGATTGTGGCGCGGCCCCAGACACAGTGCAAAAAGCCATTGACGGGATGGATCAAAAGGGGGCAGTCGATGCCATTGGCCAGTTTGAGTCTGTTGTCTCTACGGATATACCTGCCACTACTGATAATGTTGATGCGACTGATCAAGTTGATGTTATGGACGAGGTCGAAACTTCAACGTCTTCCACTGAAGTTTCTGCCGACAAAGTTGACGAGGTGGACACTCTTGATACGGCTGCCACTGCGGCTACCTCATCCCCAACAGTAAAACCCACCACACCTCCAGTCACAACCGCTCCAACATACCGGCGAACAGATGCGGGTCCGCCATATCTGGACGACGATTCTTGCAGTTCATCGAGCCCTTGTGGCGAGTGTCGTGGCTCGTGCAGCGGCGATGAGGAATGCGACCAAGGTCTACTCTGTTTCAAACGTTTGTCTTGGGAAAACGTGCCTGGATGCAAAGGTCCCGGAAGACAGGGGCAGCGGTATTGTTACGATCCTTTTGCGGAGGGACTGACCGAAGATGTGCTGTTGACAACCATGGATATGAGGTGCAGTAATAATTATCCATGTGGCAAATGCCAAGGTGAGCTTGATAACCCTTTTGCTGCACAAGTATTACCTTCATTCTGTCAACTGAATTCATTGCTGTTTTCTTTCCCATCAGGTGACTGCAACAATGATAGCGATTGTGACAGGAACTTATATTGTTATCAGAGATTTGGATTTGAACTAATACCGGGATGTGCTGGACAAGGAACGTATCAATACGACTATTGTTTTGATCCCAATGACATTCCCGATCAAAGCGAAGCAAATTCTGAGCCCAATGGTGACGGTGGACCAAGTTCCAATGGCAAACCCACTTAGAAACTTCATAATGATGTTCGTGTATAATAAGATATCCTTCGTTCAATAGAGGACGGGAATGAAGGCGCAAGACATAGACAACAACATGTCTTTTGTTAGGACTGATAGCTATAGTAATGACTTAATAATTACTGCGTTGCACTCATTCAGCTAGCAGAGAAGCAATAATTTGACTACGTTCATTGTTGACGACGACGTGAGATTGGTCACAGATAATGTAAAGTTGATGAGGTGTCTCGTAAGAAGCTAGTATAATTACTTGAACATTACTACAACTGTAGAACGATTCCGCTTTGACCTCCAATCACAAAGAAACGAGCCAAAATTTGGTATCAATGGTGCATTTTCCATTCTGTTGCGCCACACGTCAAACCATACCTCACACAACAAATGTTGAGCCAAATTAGTTCTGCAGACCACTTGACCCATTAAAAGGCGATTTGATCGCCTACAAGCCAAACAAATCATCCCCGCCACCCCCTCTTTTACCCCTCCTTCGATTCCCCCCCATCATCAATCCCCAAACATCCGGCAAAACAACCTCCTCCCCCTTCCTCTTAATAGGCGTAGGATCCAACTCCCCCACCAAAACACCATACGCCACCCTCACCCCCAACAGAAAAATCCCCACGCCCACCACCCCGAAAAATCCTGACGCCAACGAAGTCAACCCCACCACCACATTCCGAAACACTCCAGCCACCCGCTGCAAAAAGTACACGTCCGTCTCCATCGGATGACTCGCAAACAAAACCCCGAGATACGTAGTAAACATCCACAACCCCCCCGCGCAAATCCACGCAAACGCCGCTCCGCCGATGCAAACCAAAGGATTGACCCCGTTCAAATCTCTCGCTTCTTCGATGGAGCGACGTCGTTCTTCCTCGGTTTTCTGCGAGCGGAATTCCGCAAAAATATCTCGTTTTCGTTTTCCGTCGGCGTTCGATCCGTATTTTTGAGCGTCGGCCGCCGCGCGTATTTCTTGGAGCAGTCGTTCGTTGACGGTGTTTGTGGCGGCCTTTTCGGGAGAGTCGACGTCGTCGTTCGGTTCGGAGGAGGATGTTACGACGATTTCGGTGTTTTTGGTGGGGGCGGCGACGAATCTTTGTCGATCGTCGCCAGTGGCTCGTAGGATGATGCAGTCGGAGCCCTGTCGGACTGTGATGTGGGAGTGATCGTGGCGAGGTCGGCGGGGGTAGGTGGGCGATTGGGGATGGAAGGTGGTGCTTTTGAAGGCGTGGAGGAGAGGGAGGCTGAGGAGGGATATCACGCCTTTCATGGCCGGGATGGGGGAGAATTGACGTTGATGTTTGGTGATGAGTGTTTGGTGGACCAGAGAGGGGAAAGAGAATTGAAGGGCAAGACCGGCGGCAATGTATTCCTGTTCGCCACAATTTCAATGTTCATGGAACTGTTTCACATCTGGCGACAAAGAAGCTTGGCTGACACGAATGGGGGGCTCCTGTCGGTGGTGTCACCTTTAGTAGTCAATTCCTTTAAAATTCTGGCACTGACCTTTTTTATTTTGAAATGACATTTTTAGTGTCCACGAAAGGTACGATGACATGACCTCCATAAATTTTGTGTGTCCACTCTTCATGCAAAAATGTGGCGAAAACAGAATTTTACTTAACCCGCCATCGACGACTGACAGACGAATTGCAACAAATTGGACAAGCCCACTGATAAATCGTTGCGAGCGGATTCAAACGACTAGAACGAAGAATTCTCATTATGAAGTTTGAATAATCAAAATGTCAGTACGCCTACGACTGTGCGTATGCCCACAATAATTAGAGAAGATCCATAATATAAGAAAATCGTTCCTCTAGTGGTCACACATCATTGGTCCCCCATCGTCAACCATGACGACGACCGACGCGTCCGTCCATCACCACATTGACCCACAACACCACTAACGACGCAAATTCACAGCGCCCAAAGACCAAAACGCCGTGAATCATGGAATCCGAATCGATCCTCCTGAAAGAAGACGAGAATGATCTCTTTGGCGAAGAGGAGGAGGAGGAGGAGGAAGAAGAAGCTGATGTTGACATGGCGCCTCCGGTGACAAAGGTCAAAGAGGAAGACAATGAAGTGATCGACGATGACATGTTCGGCGACGAGGAAGAAGAGGAAGAAGATCAAGATGACGACATTGGTATGCCATCAAGTGACGCTGCATCACCGCCGTCGCCGCCACCAGCAGATGTGCCGGCGAACACATCTTACACACAAACACAAGACGACACGACCATACCAACCGTCAAACCGACTCTCCCCCCTCCCTCGCCCTTCCCCCACCACAATGCTGGTCCCACCTCCGATCGACTTCGCAATGCCACTCATCGTATCGCCGCAGCGCCCACGCGAGACGCCGAGGCATGGAGCGCCCTCATGACCGAAGTGGTCAGCTGCTGGCGCTCCCTGTTGCCCTTGCTCGATTCCGTTGCCATCGCTCCATCGGGAAACATAGAACAGGAAGAATTGTGGAGAAAAGTTGAATGGATCGAATTGTGTTATTTGGCACTACTGCACAATTTCCCCCATGCCACAGTATATATCGCCCAATTGGCCATGGTGTACATCCGACTCGCGGCTGTTACGCCCGATGAAATTCAACAATGCGCTCGAACCGATCAAGCCATGGGCACTTACGCAGGCGCACCATCGTCTCTCTGGAACGGCACAATCACTCCCTCCTCTCTGATGTTGACCGAAGTTCGATCCTCGCAACGACAACAACTCTACAACAACAAATTGGATCAATTATTCTTCGATCATCTCGGAGTCACTCCCGACGGATCCCCCGCCCTCCACATCCCGCCCGATTCATCCCTCGACGCCATGGCAGCCACCACCGTCACAGGAGCACGGACGATCCTACCACGAATCACTCACTCCATCGATCTATGGATGCTATACATCCGAAAGCGGAATTGGGATGCCATCCGTTCGGCCTGTGCCGATTTTCCCATCCCTCCCCCTCCCGTGGGGTATACGCCCCACATTACGCAGGTATCCGTGTTGCTTCAGCGATACGAAGAGAGTTTACGCGCGGCCTACAGGAGTAGGAAGGATGCGATTCGGGATGGCACGCAAAGCGCGTACGAAGTGGCCTTGGGGGGAGGAGCGGGATTCGTGAACGAGAATCATGTCGTTTGGAGGAGTTATGTTGCCTTTGTGAGGGGATGGACGGATCCCATTGATTGTAGCTTTGTGTCCATGGGCGCGAAGGTGCCGATTCCGCCTTCGGATCCGGGGCATGATCATACCGTTCTTCAGAAACAGTTGATGGCCCTTCGTTCCGTTTATCAACGTGGGGTTGTGCATCCCATGACTGGCTTGGATCAATTGTGGCAGGAGTATGAAGCGTTTGAACGACAGCATTCTGAAGCGTTGGCGAGTGTTTTGGTGGCGGAGTGGCTTCCGAAGTATCAGCATGCCAGGGGGGTGTATTTGGAAAGGGGGAGGGTTTGGAATGCCAGTGAGCTGAGGGGAGGGAGATTGGCGGTCCCTCCCGTGGGATGCGAGGGTGGTTCTGGCACGACAATGTTGGGAATGACTTCTCGGAGTGCAGGAGGTGGGGGAGGGTCCAGTGCTGCTACGGGGGGTATGGTCGATGATGACGATTATGCNGATTATGCAGGTGAAACACCCATCGCGGGGGCAGCATCGGCCAAATCCACAAGCGATGCCGAATACATCGCCCAGATGGAGGAAGAACGCGCCCTCCTATCCAAATGGAGACGTCGCGCAGCCTATGAGCGAACCAATCCGGAACGATTGAATTCTTCCGACCTCGTAGACAGGGTACGCGTGGGATATTGTGAGGAGGCATGTGCCTTTGCACGGCATCCCGAAGTTTGGTACGAGTGGAGTCAGTGGGAGTTGTTGCATGGAAGCTCGGTCGCGGCGTCTGTGGCCGTGACTTCTGGGCAGCAGGCGGCTACGACTCCTACTGGGGGAAACATCAATATCTCCTCTGCAATGTTGATTGCTCCGGCAATAGCAGGAAATTTGAAAAGCGGTGGGAATGCTATTCGTGCTTTGGCGGTTTTGACGTTGGGTATGGAGTCTCTTCCTGATAGTGCGCTTTTGGCACAGGCGCAAGCGGACATTCTGGAGAGGCATCTGGGAGTTCTTACTGGAGTGAATGGCGAGAAAAGTAATGGCAGTGCACCAAATGAATGCATCAAGGTCATGGAGCGCTTTGTCGGTCGATCACCGACGACATTGGGGTTTGTGCTTTTGCAAAGATTGGTAAGGAGGTATGAAGGCATTGAAGCTGCGAGGGCTGTGTTCTCTCGTGCTCGTAGGACTTTGAGAATTAGAGAAGAAGACGATATGGAAGATGCCGACGAGTCTGCAGCAGATGTAGCGGCAGATGCTGGAAAGGGAGCTGCTCGGCGAATGGTTACAAGTCGTCTGAAAGGAATGTCAAGACAGAATCCATTAGCTGCTGACGAAGGATCGAAAGTGGGCTTCATCACATGGCACCTCTATGCTGCCCATGCAACAATCGAACATCGTCTGGGAAAAAATCCTCAGGTCGCAGCACGGATCTATGAGCTGGGTTTGCGAAAGCACCGATCGTTCATTTCGACTCCTCCATACGTTCTTCATTACGCCAATCTACTTCTTGAGCTCAATGATGAAGAGAACCTTCGAAGTTTGTTAATGCGAGCGGTTGCTGCATGCGAGGAAGAAGACGCCAACATCAGCGCCAACCCCGGAGAGTCTGAGGCTGCCGCTTTAGCTAGACGAAGAGAGGTCCAAAGGCCACTGTGGGATATGATGCTTAAGTTTGAATCGATTCTTTCTTCTCGAACCAACAATGGGAATGTTGCAGCAGATGTGGCTGCAATCGAAATGCGAAGGCGAAGAGCACTATTCGGGCCCGGAAACGAAGATGTTGTCATGGGTCGGGAAGGCCCTCCTGATGAAGAAGATTTAAGTATTGGCATTCAGAAAAGCTCACTGAACGAACAATTGATTCGAGTCGAAGGATACGATGTAGCGAGTCGCATTGCAAATGGCATGGCTCGCATGGTAGATGTGTTGTCGGTCACTGGAGCTATCGGAAACGGCGAATTCGACACGTCCAGTCTTGACTTTGCATCTGCAGCTTCTGCTTCACTCGCTGCTGGAGGTGTCAGCTCTAACATGTGGGGAGATGTATGCGCTGGAGGTGCAAGTGATGTTTCGTATGTTCAACGCCTACGCTTCCAACGTGAAACTGGTATCAGAGCTGTGACCTCTACACTTCCTGGTGTAAGTGCAGGATCTCAGGGCATTACTGGAGGCGCTGGAAAGCTGTTGTCATCCAAAGAGCGTGTTGCGGGCGCTGGTCTTGGCATGAATGTATTGCTTATACAGAGTGCTCCTGAATGGCTCCGTCCTCTGCTTCTTCTGCTACCTCCTATTCCTAAATTTGGACGAGGACTTCAAAAGCCCCCTCCACATTTAATTGAAATGGCACTTCTAACGTTGAGAGGCAATGCTCTCCCTCAGCGTCCAGTTGTTGAAGCTAGCATATCCAATGGTGCATTTACCATTCCTAAGAAGCACGGCAGACAAGTAAACAATGGTGAAGATTCATCAGACGACGAAGATGGTGGAGATGGAGGAGGGTACAGCAATCAGTTTCGAGCTAGACAAAGGGCTCGCCTTATAGCTAACGGCTCAGCTGTACCATGAGTAATAATTTTAATATATTTATCATAGATGTCTTTCAACAAAGCTGTTCAGTATTCCTGCAGATATTAAACTAAATATTTCATATTATATCCATACACTCGTGTGCTCATGTTCTTCAGTGCAGATTATTGCGTTCGACGAATCGAAAGAAGGAAATCGTTGTTTAGATCTCATTTCTCAGTAGTATTTCTTCCTACGAAACGGCAAGTTCGCTCATTTGAGCGATTAAACCTGATTCATCCCCAATTTTCTTTCTTCCAACCAGCCGCGCCCATTGTCCACAATCAAAGCCATAAGATTCGATACATCCCACAGTGTCTATTGCCGACAGTTCTGCATACTGATCATCAATCCACTCAATGCTATCTTCGTAGGCCTCCTTCAACGAATCCACCTCTCCTGGCCGTATCCCTGACAAGCAAAGCAACCCCCCCTCCTCTAAATTTGTGACAATTGCAGCGACCATACTAGGTCGCACCAGCTGCCCAATCAAAATATTCGCAACGCACAGACTAACACCGTGGGGCGGACAAACCTCATACGGTAAAACTGAAAGAAGCCATTAAAAAGTGATCAAAGAAGAAGGCAATTGTTGGTGATTCACTCTTCCAGTGACTATGTGGCGGAGATAACCCCAGCCTAAGGTCAACTGGAATGTGATTATCTAGTCAGACACTGTTCAGGGTAATGGTCGACTAATAATTACTGAATTATGAGCATTCCTGGCTCACAATTCATTCTGTCTACAGTTGCATTACATTGCACGTGACACCCATCCAAAGGGTGAGGTGTCACTCCGGCTAGTTTTTTAGCAGATGGCATGTACGTGTTTTTTCTGACATCTGACAGGTACCTATTCTTTCTGACATCTTGGTGGGAGTAATACGTCCTTTCCAATTTGTTGCTGCATGCTGTTCCAACACGGAATCAGATTACTGTACCATACAATATCAGCATCTTGATAAAGAACGTCATATCCAAGCAGGGAGACATACAAAACGCAGAGTATCTTTGCAAACATCATGGATACGAATGTCCCATCGCCGTACTTTTGTCCGTCACCGCCTTGGGACACATCGGCCAAGTTCCATCGATCGAAATATACCATGACACCCAATCCATCCTTCGAATCATTTGACAAGGCCTCTATCGACCGTTGACTCTCTTCGTCTGTAACAAACACCAATATTCGACGAACATCCAAATTTCGTGATTTGGCCGCACACAAAAAGTTGAGCAGCAGATCGGCATCGCCGCGGTTCACGGTCATGACAATAACGGTTCGTTCACCGTTGCCATCACCCAGAGATAACAGCCGCCAACGTTCGTCAATAATCGCTCGCACATCTTCCAGCACTTCATCGACATGTTCCAGGAAACGGCGCAATGCCTCCCAATGTTTCGATACGATGGGATGATACTTTGGCACATCAAACTTATTCACGCCGTTCGGCGCAGTAAGCGATCCGACGTGACGTAGAACACGATGGTCAACGTCAACATGTCTCATCCAACGCTGAACGTGAAAGGAGGGCAGATTGTTCAATGTCGGTATCCATACGGTACACGTGGCCGGAAAGGCGGTCCCGCTCGGGGGACGATTGCGTAGAAATTGTACGTTGATTGTGTCGCAATTTTCGAGTGCTTGTGAAGTGTTTGTTGTATGGACTGCGAATAGTCGTGTCTTTGTTTTGGTTGATTGTCTATGTACGGTGGGTAACGAATCCAGTGTTTGATATAGGAGCAAGGCATCTTCATTTTGTGCATAGTGATCAATCATGGTAGCAACTCCAAACGCATCAAATGTTTTCATGAGATCCTCCTTGGAAACCGCTGCCGCTCCGGTCAACAAGGAATCCGTAACCTTTATGTCATTATTATTCCGTGGTTTCTCGCCCATCGATGAATGTGATAAAATCCGTCGAACGCGTCGCTGCACCTCCTCTCCATCTTGCACGCATGCCTCGCTGAAATAATCGAAATGATAGCATTGTTGTACAAGCGTGATAAGATCATTAGTCTCTTGGTTATTTCCATCGTCATGTTGCTCGATGGGGCGGGTGTTACGATGTATAGATTTTACGTTGCTCGTTGTTGATATTTGTACATCAAGAATACGACCAGAGTTGCAGTGGTGATGATGGTGGTTGGTGAGATAGCCGATGTAGAATGAGATACACGAGAGGAGAGCGAGGCGTCGGGTTGCGGAAATTTCCATTCTGATGATTCTTATAACTTCTTATTGTCCAACATGAGAATGGTGGGATTTAAGGGCTCGACATCTTTCGTCATTAATGGAAAGGAGATATGCCTGCCCGGTCTGCCCGGTCAGAGGGCCGTCCCTCCTTCTTGGCGTCCGTCAGCCTGTCTCAACCGGAGGGGTCAAAGTACAATACTACGTATCGTATATAGTATGGTACGTTTTCAGGTGTCCATTTCCCCCATCCGCACTAACTACACCTACCGTATATTACGGTGTATAGGCCACAGGGTAGTGTCGGCCACACTTTGCAAAATCTCACCAATTTTACGAACATTTTTGTTTTCGGGCCCTTAAACCTTGTTTTTCCGCCTAAATGCAATGGGAATAGATTCCCCATTGCATGACCAACACGCCCATATGCTGG
>JALLPD010002028.1:0-10870 GCA_036940065.1 Cyclotella cf. meneghiniana | reverse complement strand
TGACTCCAACAACTTAACTGATGAACTGTTAGCTGTTTATCTGTCCGGGAATTCTGATCTATTCTGATTCCTGAAGGCAACAAGTAACTTCCCAACAAATCTCAACCTTAAGGATTCAGCAGCCTTGCCTGAACTGATCAACACAATTCACATAAAGCAGTACAATAATGTAGGTGGTGGGAAGAGAATATCGACATTGCCAGAGAACCTCAACCCTCATGAGAAGAATTCCAATTCAATGGCAAAGACAGGGGGGGCTTTTCAAGTGCCACAACGCGATTCAGATGAATTAGGTATGCAATATGTTGTGTCAGGCACTATTGGTGCCAAAGGTAGTGGTAGTGGTGCTAACATTGGCGGCATAAATAATTCTGATATGGCAGAGCTAGAATAGATACCAACAGTAAGATCTCTTTTTCTTCACTTAAAACATGGTCAACGCAAAAAATGGATGTTTCTTCACATGAGCATGCTGGAGATGGAAAGATGATTATGAGGGATGGTTACAATACCATGGGTATGGTACTATACCTGTGACAGGCACTTTATGGGACAAGTGGAAACCAGACGACTGACTGACAGCATGGAAGGCCTGTTTGGCACCCGGGTACGTAGAGTAGGGTATTGTACTATGGTATTGTACAATACCTACTGTAGCTGCTGTCGACCGCACCCCGAGCACACAACAATACGGCACTCCTGATCTCCCGTCATGGTCGCCTCCGCCATCCTGATAACGGACCTTACAGGCAAACCGCTGATCTCCCGCAACTACCGTGGCGACATTCCCCTGTCATCGGCCGCCGAGAAGTTCGCGTCGTACCTTTTAGAAGCGGAGGAGGATGCCAAAAAGCCGGTGTTTTACGTGGACGGGAATGGCGAGTTTGGCGCGTTGAAACGGGGCGAGGAGGGGAGCGATGAATGCGGGGGCGTGCCGGGGGGAGAGACGTTTGTGTATGTCCAGGTGAGTCGAGGTCTTGGTGGCCTTTTGTCGTGTCGTGCCGTGTCGTGTCGTGCTGTAGCATGTGCCGAGGCACCGCACGGGTTTTACAAGCCAGTATGTTGAAGAAATGCTATGCTCTTGCTCCTTGACAACGTTGAGCTCAATGCAACCAATTTTCGTGTTTCTATCCAGCACAACAACCTCTATCTCTGCGGCGTCACATGCAAAAACTCCAATGTGGCATTGATCCTCACCTACCTCTACCAACTCACAGCCCTCTTTCAAGACTATTTCACAACGCTCAACGAGGAGTCCATCCGAGACAACTTCGTCATCATATACGAACTCCTCGACGAAACCATGGATCATGGACTGCCACAATCACTTGACTCCACCATACTGCGACAATTCATCACCCAGGAAGGCAATCGCATGGCCGATGACTCCAAATCAAAACCGCCCGTTGCGCTAACTAACGCCGTCTCCTGGCGAGCCGAGGGCATCAAACACAAGAAGAACGAGATATTTTTGGATGTCGTGGAAAAATTAAATCTGCTGGTGGCCGCCAATGGGACCGTTCTGCACAGTGAAATTAACGGGGCCGTCAAAATGAAATCCTTTCTCTCGGGAATGCCAGAACTCAAACTTGGACTCAATGACAAACTCATGTTTGAAGCCACGGGACGAGCCAACCAAGCACGTTCGGGAAAATCCGTCGAGTTGGAAGACATTAAATTCCATCAATGTGTGCGCCTCGCACGGTTCGAGAACGATAGGACCATCAGCTTCATCCCCCCGGATGGTGAGTTCGATTTAATGACCTATCGACTAGACACACATGTCAAACCTCTCATCTGGGTAGAGGCAGTGGTGGAACCCCATCGCGGATCAAGGATTGAATACATGATCAAAACCAGAAGTCAGGTGAGAGACGAATTCATTGGCGAATTAGTGGGATCCTTTGTTATCCATTATGCATATTTCCTGGAAAAGATCAGGCTTACTGCTGTCAATTCATTCAAGGAAAGCATCATCGTAGTCACTCAATTATTTCTATTCTCTTGTTACTTCTCAATCTATTTCAAGTTCAAAAGCCGATCCGTGGCCAACAACGTGGAAATTAGTATCCCGGTGCCTCCCGATGTGGACAGTCCGAGTTTCAAAAGTTCCGTGGGTAATGTGACTTACTTGCCAGATAAAGATTGTGTTGTGTGGACGATTAAGCAGTTCCACGGTGGGAGAGAGTATTTGATGCGAGCCCATTTCGGGCTGCCTTCCATCAGTCGAGAGGAAGCCGATGGGAAAGATAGGAGCGGGGGAATGGATACCTCATGGAAAAAGCCGATTGGGGTCAAGTTTGAGATACCTTATTTTACTGTTTCTGGGATTCAGGTGCGTTATTTGAAGATAATTGAAAGGAGTGGCTATCAGGCATTGCCTTGGGTTAGGTATATTACAGCAAACGGGGATTATCAGCTGCGAATGGCATGAGTTTGACTTGTTGAAGTGGCAATCTTGCTCAAGTCTACGAGCAGAAGTGATTCGGCGTGAATCGTTGACTGAGGCGCATATCACTTCATTTTGTAAGCCTTGCCAGGTCTATACCGCATTGCCACCTGTAACGAGAATGTAGTTGTTAAGTTTGCTCCGTACTCTTTCGCCAAAAATCCTAAATTCTGTGTTTAGGTTATGTTGTCTGTAGGTGTAGTAATCATCTAGAATAGTGAATCGTGCAACATTCGTGTCATGTGAACTACAAATGTCGATTTGTCATTTTTCGGCTTTGAATGATACAGCGACGATGCTGTGCAATCTTCGAACACGGGGCGATGGAAAGAAGTATTATATGCATGCCGTTTAAGTGACGCAAGTTTCAATAGGATCAAATAACGTAGGAGTCAGGTGAGGCGCAGGTAAAGAATCGACAGCATTACACAATGCTGTCAGAGTATATGAACATTTCGTTGAAAGAGCATCCATATTGTATTTCACGACGATTGAGGTGATGAAAATTAACTGATTCATTGATATTTAGAATACCATTAAACTCCAACCTGATGAACCGAACCGCATTTTCACTTGGCAAACGCTTGTGCAACTAGCCACGCAACTCGTTCGTCGTGACACCTCAACACATTCTCTCTCACGTTTCGCATAATAGTGTATGTTAAGGCAACATGCCGATTTTCTTTTTTCCGGAAGCATGAAACTATTCAAGTAAAGAATGTACCGATTCGTGTTCCGTTACTTCCCAACACTCTTGAGTGCATCGACCAAAGATTTGGTCCCCATGTTTCCGTCGGTCCAATGAGCACGATTGTAGGCAAATGTCTCTTGTGCCATGGCCTTGGACTTTGCCGGCTCTTTGAGCGCCATGCGTAGCGTGGAGGACGCCTTGGTTACGTACTGCGGAAACGGGTGGGACAGGGGGACAGGGGGGGGGTGGGGAATAGGTCGTTGTGAGTACCATAAGAAAGGCAACAATACTATAATCAATGGTGTAAGCGAATGCCGAGTAATTGAATCTAGCGATGAAAAACCAAAAGACAAGAATGACGGGGTAAAGTATGATGATGACAAAAAGAATGAGATTTGTTCATTCGATTCCGCTGTGCGAGCCCGTCCAGAAAAATGCGTTGCACAGAGCACCCTCCCTCCCTCTCTCGCAGCGCCACAATGATTGAGGGGACTTGCAATTACAGTAAATCTCGAAACCACTCGGCACGTGAAACGAGGGTATGATTTTTATTATAGACTGACCTGGACGTATGAAACACCGGCAAGTCGCCAAAACGTGGTGGGGGTCGTCATGGTGGAACCGTGGAAGAATAGCTATCGGCTGCTTTGGGTATTGTATCGAGGGGACGGTGAGAGCGATGTTGGCTTGGTGTACTATTGTATGGTATTGCATCGATGGGGCCTGCATCGCATGTTCACGGTGCTCCGCAACGGCCGTAAACAAGCCTTTTTGGCGAAGGGCAGACGACAAATGACTCGAATACGGGCACAAATAGGTCCGGGAGTGTGTCGACTGCATTATTATTAGATTCTATTATTTATTGTGAGAACCCAGATTCCATGTCGACCTCGACCAACGACCGAACGTGAGCCTCCTCGAGATACCATAGCCCGGAGATATTGTCCAACAGTCAGGAAGTCAAGCATCCGGCAAATCGATTGCATCACTAGTCACGTCACGTCATTTCACGTCACGCAACGTAACATTTCGTCTCGTCTGGTCACGATGCTTCGACGCTACGGCGCCAACGACGACGGCGATTCCACTTCGAGATTGGACGTGGCCGAATGCGACCACTACTCGTCTCCAACCCAAGAACAGATTAGCAGCGATTCGACTCCTCTTAAGCGATCTTACAGACGCAGTGGCGGCGCGGCGGCTGTCGGCGGCGTCTCCAAATTCGTGCTGTTGCCGCTCGTGCTGCTGACGGCCGCCTCGCTGTTGTATGGCTACAGGCTACAGAGCGAGCTGTCTTCTCTCTCACACGATGTAAACATTCTTCAGCGCAACGTTTCTCTGATGCAGTCCACGTTGACGGGGCAAGCTGCCATGATGGCTGATGTCAACGCCACGTTGGTTGCTCACTCCGAAGTCATTGCACGATTCCAAAACTCTGTCAGTAACGCCGACGTGCTGCAAAAGCTACGAGAACTCGAAACACAATGGAACCAAACTCAAGCCAGAGTTGAGGCGGACATGATTAACACTAAAACGGAAATTCGTCAGGTTCTCGATTCCACCGAGAAGAGCATCGACGAATCCGTCGCGGCCGCGCAGAACGAAATTCACTCACAAGTTGGATTGGTGCAAGCAAATCTAGCCACATATATACGCACCACGCAGGATCAATTCTCCACAGAAAATTCATTCATGGTATATCAACTCGCAGGGACGTTCACTCTCTTGGGATGCTTGATCAGTATGTGGCACATGACCAGTCACTTGAGATCCTTCCATCAACCGTTTGTGCAGAGAAAAATATTGGCCATACTCTGGATGTGTCCCATTTACTCCATCACCAGTTGGATGAGTCTAGTGCTGCCAGCCATAGAGGGATATCTCGCC
Organism: Cyclotella cf. meneghiniana; assembly: GCA_036940065.1. Taxonomy (NCBI): domain Eukaryota; phylum Bacillariophyta; class Thalassiosirophyceae; order Thalassiosirales; family Thalassiosiraceae; genus Cyclotella; species Cyclotella cf. meneghiniana. The sequence continues at coordinate 5,843 of JALLPD010002028.1, read as the reverse complement.
ATTATCAAAGATTTATATGAGGCCTATGTCATTTATCAATTCCTCAGTTTTCTTATTGCAGTTCTGGGAAAGGGGAACAGAGATGCCGTGGTGGACTTGTTGGCCACGCATGCGTCGCATTTGAGTCCTCCCGTGCGATGTTTTGGATGGTGTCGAAAGGACTTACACCAGACCATTACGGAAGAAGAGACGAACACAAACCAAAATAGACAGTTGGCGGATGATGTCCTCTTGCAGTGTCAGGTGTTTGCCATGCAGTTTGTTTTCTTGAGGCCACTCTTGACAGCCATTTTGTTTGCATTGAAAAAATTTCATTATCATGGGCCCATGTTTGGACCGGGGAGTCCTTTTGATCACGATCAACTTCCATTGGTGGACGGTGACGCAGAAATGGACGTCGGAGGAGGTATGATGGATTATAGATCGCCGCAATTCTATTTGGTTATTCTGGAAAACATTTCTGTGTTTATGGCATTCAGTGGCTTGTTGAAATTTTATCATGCCGTTCAAGAGGATTTGTCATGGTGAGACGACATCACTGGATCATCATGTTGAGTTGACTTGCTCTTTATATGTGTCTTGCATGTTGTGGCGTCACATTGATCGATGTCATGGTTTGCCCAATTGACAAATAGGTGCCGTCCATTCCCCAAGTTCTTGTGCATCAAAGGTAAACACAACATGTGTTGTCCTCATTTGGTAGTTTCATAGTGACTTCTGTGACGGTACACTCACGACGAACATGATAATTTAGGGGTTGTCTTCATGACCTTTTGGCAAGGCGTTGCTATTTCCCTCCTCGCCGATACCACGGATCTACTCAGCAGCAGCAGCAGCGAGGGAAACGAGGAACAGCAAGAAATAATGGCAAAGCAAACACAAAACTTTTTGATTTGTCTCGAGATGCTTGGGTTTTCAATAGCTCATTTTTATTGCTTTCCCGTCGAGGAGTGGCAGGAGGGATATCGACCGGTTCAAGACAAGAGTAAGTTTGGTGACAACATGGCGTTGGGTGATTTTCTTCATGATTTAAAATTGATTTTGAGGTGAGTACAATCGTCTTGTATTAAACCTTCGTTCGGTGGAAGGACTTAGCCCGTTGGAATAAAAAATCATTCCGCTTTGTGGGACTTACCCACTTGCAGGCATAACAAAAATAGAAGAAAGAGAAAAGACAAACTTTGTTCGGAGGATTCCATATCTACAGTGCTAGAAGAAGATGAAGAACTTGGCGATGGCGAGTCATCGGACAATGGCTTGGACTCTCTATTGGAGGATGTTGAGGGTTTGCTTGAAAGCCGTGAGAGAGACGAAAGAGGCTTGTCAAAAAGACGACAAAATAGTCCCGGTACTCCCTCCGACACAGCTAGAGTCCTCCCTCTAATCGGGACTGGAATTTTCAGGTCATTGAAGGAGATGAATGCCCCCAAAGAGCTATGCGATGCTACAGCATTGCTACTGCAAAGTTCGCTTCTGGACGAGACTACAGCTCGGTTATTAACAAGAGATATTATGGATCTATCGAAATACGATGAACACATTGACCCCAGTGATAACAACGATGACTCGTTGCCGAGTAATGTGTTAGATCAAACTACAATAGATACGCCTAGCGACAACAGAAATAATGGGATTGCCGATTGGAATTCAGACGCGGATGACAACGATGGGGATGTATCCTCACGACATGTAGATGAAGCACCAAGTGAGACCTCGGCCTTGCTCTCGACGTCCATCCAGAACGAGGAAATGTTGAAACCGAGCATTTTTACCATGCATTCTCTTCCGCCAGTGGATTGATAGATTGATGCCACCAAAAAGAGTGCCATGGCATTTTCGTTCTTATTCTGTTCATCGAATGCAATTTTTCATATATAAAATCAGCCGATGGTCAAAATACAATGCATGGGAATGAAAAGCTGAATCATAATAAAAGAAGTATCAGTAAGTCATACCGACATAATTTTCCCATATTAACTGCGTATAGAAAGAACTCTTCTTAACCCAGACAAATCGTAGCTTCCTGGATGCAAACGACATTAATTTTATTCTGGTGCCTGAGAAAGGCAGTGAGACAAGATTATCGAAAAAGTGGTGATGCAAAAGTATGTGCATTTGATCATCACACGATGTAATCATGAAATGATCCTGTAATTGATGACCGGACTAACTTTACTTTCACTTATTAATCTCAAGTTAATTGAATTTGTCAGTCACGAGAATTTGCAAGATGCTCGATTTATGATTCACTACCAAAACTTCAACTTTCCCACAATCCCATCCAAGGCTTGATCCTCTCCCAGTGGCTCATGATCATCCCCAGGCTGAGGAACGATATCATGTATTAAAGCCATATTCACATTTGTTGCCTTATCTGAATGTCTATCTTTTCTATCATCTCTTCGAAACCCGAAAATTCCTAACCAACTCTTCCATGATTTCCCTGATTCTTTAAAGGCCATGTTGGCGAAGCGCCACCCAACAAAAACATCATCAAATTCGTAGATGTGCTCAGAGTGGACCGTTTCAGGACTTAGGGCCGTGGTCCCACTAAAGGTGATTCGGAGAGAAACGAATGGATTGAGAATGTTTCGGATTTCTTGCCAGCTGTTGAAATCTTGAGAGTGAGACATATTTGTGCGTTAGCGGAATTCAAAATGAAACAAGCCTACTATTGCAAGAAGCCTTCGCAGATCTTACCTTCGTCCCACTTTCCATCCCTTGCAATTATATCTCTCAATTCTCTCTTAACGAGAGGAGACTCTGCATTCAAAACATGTCTAGCATACCATACATGTCTGAAATGAGGATGCGAATCCGGTGTGAACTTGACTGGGTGGAACACAACCGGTTCCAAGTCAAGAGATGATTCCCCTTCAATTGCCTTCGCTCTTGACAAAGAAGCGACGTCTTCTTTCGGTTGTTCTGTCTGGATCAACTGAACAACGCCGCGGATTTGCGCATCCCATATTTCTGATTTCTGACGGTTCGCTCTATCGTTAACCATTCGAAACTCCATCACAGGATAACCCTCACTCGATCCAGCAGATTTCTTGTTGTGGTAGCTGTCTCTGGGTAAGTCGGGAGCATTAGTATTTTCGGCCGCAGAGGAAGAAGAAAAAATGAGTTGGCCGATGCGACCGGAACTGCCGTCGATTCCCGTTCCGTATTGGACACAGAGAGAAGAGCTGAACGTGACTTGAGCTTTGACGAGTAATTTAATTAGCTTGAAATACAGGATTGCTGCAGTTGTCTGGAGTACGCAGTGGTGTAGAGTTGAGATTCGCCGTTAGCCTCATGGTTATTAAACTGAAGAGATAGATAATGAATTCTCACCGAAGCAAAAAGAACCCCGATAAATGAAACTAATGCACAAATCAAACGTATTGCATAACAACCTGAAGATTCACTCAGAGGGCCGACAGCCCCATACCCAACAGTTGTGAACGTACTCCACGACAAGTCGAAAGCAATCTCGTACCGCGCCGCGGTCGTTGAATGTCCACTCTCGTCGCCATAGATACAAGAGGACCCTACAGAATTTGTCGTATCGGCCGCCATAATCACAAGCGCCCACGTAAAAATGTTCGAGACGTAGACTGCGAGGAAGAAAAGCACAACTCGGGCAAAGGATGCACTGTAGGTCCATAGTAGTAGGTCGGTAATCCGACCCGCCATGAGGTGAGCAATGGGCTGGAGGATACTCGCGTTTCTGTTCTTGGGGGGACTGAAGAAAGTATAACACTGCGGTAAGACAACAACAGAAGGAAAACGTTGGAATTTGTTTCACTGTCAAGATAAGGATACGCACATGTAGATCTGATTGTCCATACGAATTGCCCTCCTTCTCGGCTGCGCGTTTCGTCCTCTAACATTTTTCCTCGATTTTGTGGTTACGCAAGACGTAGATTGCTGGTTTGAATCCATCGCGGGGGATTCGAATGTTGCCAAGTTAGGAGCTGATCGACACTGTGACATGGCGGTTGGTTTGGGAACATCCTCCCCTGCGTTTTTATCAGGTTCCGATTTTGACTGGCGAATCGGTTGAGATTGCGGATTTGTCTTGGAATTGCTTATTTCTCTCATAGTGTCCAGTTTTCGTCTTCCTAATGCGGCCGATTCTTCAGATTGAGGAGCGAGGGATATCATAGTTATCGAAATCATGTCGCTGACAGAAGACATTCGTCGATTCTGCATGCCATCATTGCTAAATTTACCTGCCCTGAGCGAAGTTTGCAGTAATGATTCGCTAGACTTCTTCAAAGTTTCCTTTTCATCGAGGCGTTGAACTGTGGATCCAGAAAAGGAAACATCGCGCTCCCGTCGTATTCTTTTGCTTCTTACTTCCTCAATTGGATTTCGTTCATTACTGGAAATTTTGTAAGTCTCTTTAACTGTCCCGGTATCAAAGTTATTCTTCTTCTTGCCGTCATTAGTGGCAGACGAACGCCGTTCCTGACTTCGACGCCGAGAAGCCTTATTTTTCTTAGTGCTACCTGAACAAATGACGTGGTTGCTTTCTTGAAATTCAGAAAAGGGGACTTCTGACGCGGTAAGAGAGGACTGAATGCTTCCATCGGATTTATTTAGAGCGTACACGCAGGGATAGGCTTCAGATGTCAAGTCCGCATCTGTGACTGCTGCATTCGGATCATGCAATGATTGCCTGGGCGATGCCCCGCCGGACGGAATATGCTGAGATTGGATCGAAGAGAGGCGCTTCGACTCTCCACTTTTATCGCTGTCACTCGACTTATTTGCAACTCTATCAGCCAAGAGATTGGATATTGGTTTATTGGTATTATTGAACGAAGGCATGAGTAGAGTGCTTGCGTCTCTATGTAAATGAACGGGACACCGACCCTCAAAAACACCAAACATTCATGTTGCTATGCAGATCTGTGTCCGTGATGTTTAATCTTGATTAAGGTTTTCGTAATTCAACATGAAAAAAATAAATTGAGTTATCAAGTCAAGTTTGGAAGTCAATGAGTGGTTTCCACTCAAGAAGAAACATTAGGATGCGAACACAAGCATGAGTCCACAAAATGAGGCCTTGAATTAGCAATAATATGATTTCCAGCAAAAAATGCATTCTTGCCGAAAAAATAAACATCAGTGAAAACAGGTTATTTAACTCTTCTATCCTCATCGTTATTACTGTCTTCAGTCCAAGATCGCGAGGACGGGGAAAAAAGAAGGGTGCCACTGGAAGATTGGCTCTGAAAGCAAAAAATGAATCATCACGTCAATGAAGTATACAAAAAATCAACATCAGCATTTTAGTGGAAGACCAACAGGCGAAAAGGAAAATATACGAGAAAAGAAAATCAACTCTAAGGCGCGATACCGAGGGCAAATTCAGATCAAATTCACAGCAAATCCGAAAAATGGCAAGAGAAAAGACCACTCCCTGACAAGATTTTAAAACAGGCATAGTACATGACGATATGACCGCCAAGTAGTATCAAAGCACGAAGCTCGAAACGTCGTTGTGTCTGCCCCATCGCAAGATACCAAAAGTAACAACAGAACGTAACACTCAGGTGACGGTGGAATCACAGAGGCAAGTGATCAAATTATCCAAAAATTCAACTGAAAACACATCAAGTTGCCGTTAAATAATGTCTCCGCAGAAGCGCACAGGAGTCCATCAAATGACGCAACTGTCGACAAGATCGATTCAGGTGACCTACATCTCCAAGACGAGCAAAAGCCCTGCTGCTGCTTCCACTAGCAAAACGGCCGAGTTGACATTGACAAAAAGAATTTTCGTTTCGTTGCTGCTGATGTTGTTCTTGATGATGGCTGTTTTGACGATGGTGGTGGTGCTGATTTTCAAT
>JALLPD010002027.1:0-10878 GCA_036940065.1 Cyclotella cf. meneghiniana | reverse complement strand
GCAGAAGCAGCAGAAGCAGCAGCAGCAGCAGCAGCAGCAGCAGTCATGATGAGGATAGTTTTCATGGCAATGATAAAATCACTTTTGGGCTTGACAGCATTGTGGCTACAACCAACATTGAGGTCCCAGAATTCAGCCCAACAACAGACAACACTTACATTCCAGAAGTGGACAAAAGTCCATATGGTAACATTACCCAGGCACAGTGGTAGAGATAGCTGCCAGCGTGGAAGCTGAAGATGTCAATGGTGCACAAGAATCTGAAAGGACATACAAAATATTTGCTGACAAGTGTGGAGAAGGGCTTCTTATAAATTTTTGTAAGCAGGTAAAGAAAAGCTACATCTACAACCAGATAGAAGAGGAAATAGATGGTGGGGATGAAACAATTTTATTCCAACTCATCAATGTTGACATTTTGGTCTTGATGAGTTTATGACTATGATGGACAAAAGTCAAGTTGTCTACATTTTTCCTCACCAAACCGACTGAACAGAGTGAGCCAGTATATATTTCTATCACTAAGTGAATACACTGAAGAAAAGGTTTAAAGATGATTCAAGAAATGGGGAGGAGGCAATCACAATTGAGACAGGCAGATTCATGACATGCCAGAATTTCAACTCAAACACTGGTATAAACACCAAAGGATCAGAGGGCAAATGCTCTCTCACAACTGATAAATACATTAGGTAAGAAGTTGTGCAGATAGTATACCCCAGAGGGTGTAAATTTTGAAATGGGACATGGTAGAGCAAGCTATGGAAAACACAAGCTTAGTCATATCCTGTGTCGTTGATGCATAAAAAAATTGTGATGTTGCAAGATTGGATATTCCTGTGGCATTTCTCAACATAAAGATGCCAGAAGCCGATATGATGTTAAGGTCAAATGCCTGAAATACTGGCAAAGATTAGCCCTGAGACTTACCAGGAGTATTCCTACCACAAGGACAGCCAGATATACATACAATGTCAAGTTGAACCTAGCTCTATAAGGTACCCTGAAGTCACCCATTTTGTTTTGGAAAAAATGCAAAAGCCTGAAAATGCAAGATTTCACGATTAATTGGCATGACTGATATATGGTCAAAATGATGATCAAGAGGAAAGAAAGGACCAATTGTGGTATGCAGATGATCTAAAACTGCCCCACATGAACTTAGGAGTCATCAACACAGTCATAACAAGACTGGAGGATGAATATGGAGAAGTAAATAAGATGACTGTGACTGTGAGAAGGGGAAATTGAAAACTATCCTGGAATGAGATTGGATTTCTCAATTTCAATGAATGTGATGATTGATATGGAATGGTACCTGGAGGAAATCTTCAAGCACACCCCCCCTAACAAGCATGGCATAGCAACCACTTCAGCTGTTGAACATCATTTTAAGACCAGAGTTCTTCCATCATATCACTGTGCAAATCTTGTTCGTGTCCAAGAGATCATGACCAGTTATTCAAACTATAGTATCTTGTCTGTGCACCTGAATTTAAAACCTGACATGGAAGCTGGATGAGCATAAAAAGATATCTTGATTAATAAAGAATGTAAGGCAAATGAACCAGCTCAGACTTTCCCTCAAGGCTAATTGTCTGAACAAGACAGAGTGTTTGTTTGATGGGGCTTTTGCTGTCCATAATGATACGCAAAGTAGTGCGGCATTCATAGCCATGGTCAATGGCATTTTAATGGATGTTCAAACATATAAAAGATCAGCACCACAAGTTTAACAAAAGCAGAGATCATTGCAGTTCACAACAACATGGTCTGTGTGCTGTTTTGACATTGCATTTCCTAGCAGAGCAGTCAATTCTCATTGAAACATCCATCATCCACTGAGACAATCAGGGCTTGATCCTACTGCATATGAATGGCAAGGGATTCAACAGTAAACATACTCAACACTTGAACATGCAGTAATTTTAATCACTGACTGTGCCAAACAAGGACATGTTGAGATTAGAAACTATCCAACTAGGGATATGGTGGGTGATTTCTTTACCAAGCCTCTTACAGGAACAAAATTTCAAGGGCTCTGGTACGTCATCATGAATTGTGGACATGATGAAACATATTCATATCAGAACACTGATATTGGCATTCCCATTAAAAGCCACAGACAAAACCATGCAGGAATACAAACAGAGTCATTGTCATGGGAGTATGTTGGGAATGTTCATTGTGTATCATGGGTGGAGTCTATAACATCATAAATGATATTGTGATGCAAACACAAATGAATTGCACTGAGCAAAAACACAGGTCATGCATGACAAATACTGCATTGCATAGAAAGATAAGGTGACAAGAGCTACAGCAAATGTCCATGAGCACAAGCACAAGGTATGTGTAACAAAAACACTTCATTGTGTAGCAGTGGACCATAATTGAACCAATTACCAAGTATTGATTGAGGTGCAATCTCCCACTGGTCAGCCAAAGATTGGAGACTATCCTTATTTTGCAGTCATCAATGGATAGCTTTCTTCTGCATTCACATTTTCACACATAACACTTTATGTGTGATACTATTTTTGATACTACTAACATATCTTTACCATACCATGAGTATATGAAACAAAAATACTTTGAATGACATCACAGCAGCACAATTAAATTGAAAATTTTTCTTTTGGTTTTATAAATAGTAAATGAGCTGAAACAAAAAGATCTGATTTCAGATAGAAAACGTGGAGAAAATGGAAAAACTTTGAAAAGAAAAAACAATTCTAATGACTTAAACATTCATAGTCTGTCATCTCTTCTTTGATAATATCGTCAAAAGATCTCTGTTTGAACTTGTATCTCCATCATCCATTGTCCTCCAACCTTACATGCAACAGGACAAGCCATTATACTCTGTTCTAATGTCAACCATAACAATTAGAAATCCTAATATATGACTGGCATAGAATAACTTATGAAAGCCTTACCATCATCACATCCAATGTTATTTGGCTGCAAAATGGCTATTGTTGACATTTTGGCATTGAAGATCATAAATAAATTCAGAAAGTGAGAGCAAGATAGTATAATGAACTAATGTATTTTGTGGTTACCCCAGAAATCATACATATGCACCAAAATGTCTCTCATTTTTTGTTGAGACAACATCAACTTGAACTTGATTTGTATTCACCTGCTCTCATTCATTTAACTTGCCTGTAAGAAGTTGAGATAGGTATTTAAGTGGGTGTCAGAGATGAATTGATTCCAAATGTAGATTCAACCAAGATTTGCAATAACTTTGACCTATTATCACTTTCATCCATCTCCCACATCATTATTCATTTTCTGATCATTTTTGAATGAAGCGATGGTGCATGTTTGCCAGATGATGTAAATCTAACATTATCAGACCACCAGAAGATGGGGGCAAAAAGTTCAACCTTACAAATAAATGATTGCAAGGATTGTCATCTCCATGCCTGGAGCAATAACAGCAGCATAGCAGCCATGGACACCACACCCATCTAAAACTTCCCCAACAAAACATGGAAGAATGTACATGTGATTAAATGTGATTTGTGATTTCTATTCTTGGTATGCTCTATTATCTCAGATACTTTATGGGTACGCCCGGTAAAATTTCATCCACATATTTTGTCTTGTATTCTTCCCACATTGTTCTTGGAGATGGGTATTGAATATGACTAGAAAATTTGTTTCTGAAAAGTGTGTGGAGGTTAGAAAAATGTCACACTGGTGTTATTTCCAATTTAACAAGATGGGATTGCTCAATCTGGCTAATTTTTGGTAAAAGGGTAATGAATCTGGGAATTTAATTTTTCTATAGTTTTTCCTAGAAAATAGACCTTTTTGCAACTCTATTCATCAAGGGGAAACGGAAATGTAGACCTTCTCATATCTTATTGACAAAAAAATCATTTTGGTCTAGTTTCATATTTTCATTTTTATGATAGACATGCACATAAAATATTTCTTTTGTGGTGGGTGAGTTAACATTTTTAAGCAACCCAACCTTGTGTTTCAGATATGTTCTGATTATATGGACTTTGTGAGTTATCCCACAAACTGTATTAGTTTTCTGCCACCCAAATGCAACTTAATTATGTGTATTCTGCCTTTCACCAATGCTTGTCTCTTTTGCTGCAAGTGTCCTTTCCCTGCCAATTAGAGAAGAAATTCCATGTCTGCAACATTCAAATCCAACTGTCACACTGAGCAAGTTAAACCAAACTAATGCAAATCCATGCAACAACTGCTGTGATGGTCTTTACCAGTGTATGTTGTGAATGTCACAGCTGCAGCTGGTGCTGGTGCTTAGTGTATTGATTGACTATCATTGCCATCTACTACCATAAAACCCAGATTATCAGTACTGCAAATGTACAAAACATTTTGATGGTACTCATAATCTATTACATGTTAGCTTTTTCAACACAGTGAAAGATTATTGGTAACTTGATAACTTACCCTAGTTACCCTATTGTAGGATATGGTGCCTTTTCCCACCAATCACACTGTCTGCAGGGCTTGTAACCTAGGTATTATGTCTAACAGTAGCAATAATGTTGTGTTTGTTGTATGCATGATGTGCTGTGAGTTTGACAACTTTTAGGCACAACTAGACAACCCGCCAGAGTTACCAGGAGCTATGAATGGAGACATCCTGCAGACAACTAGAGGAAACTGCTTGTGCGGGTTTTACTCCTATTTTAGTGAATTAAACACAGGAAAGACACAAATGAACAGGGAATTGGCCCATTGGGACATACAATCTGGTGGTACTTATGATACAAGTTTTATGATGGAGAGGTCCAGTCTACTCAGACATGTCATCTTGTTTCTAAGACTGTCATCATGACAACACCTTTTAGATCCTGATTCCTTTCTGTTGATGACTGGAGTGACCAGGCATGTATTTGGCATGCTGCTGAATATGCAGTATTAAATAAGTAAACTTTTACCCTATAGGTCAATTTTGATAAGCAATAGAGGATGACCAAACTTAATGATACTGCATTCAAAGCTTGATGTATTCCTTTTTTGGTAGTACAATGCAACTGAAGCAATTGAGCATTATCTTGTCACAACACCTTTGCTTGCTCTTGATGGAGGTACTGCTACTAATGCTACCTTTCATCTCATCAGTCTTACCCTCTCCTTCAACATTTTCCTTGGCAGCATCAGTCCATTTGTGAGTGTGCTTTGACTTCTTCTTCTTTCCCTCATCAACTGTTACATCTTCATATTCGTTTTCTGCATCTTGGCCTTCTTTTCCTTCTTCTTGTCCTTTACCATCTTTGTCAACTCTTTCAGTATGTTCTTTGATTGGCATTCAATTCTCTTGATTTTTCAATCCTGAGCCTGGAGTCACCTTGAAAAAACACATTGGAAACATCTGGGCAACACCATCATACTCAGCAGCTTTGTGCAGCTTGGCTTGGGTTTCTCTTGGAAGAAATTATCAATTTGTTCACATACACTTTGAATGGACAATCCCAGATTTGATTCGTATTGTTCAAATTGATGTTAGTTTTTAGGGCAGTATTTTTGGCCTTGGTCTGGAAAACTTTCTACATTCAGGAGCATCTATGTATTGATATTAAACAGATTTGTGAAATATGAAACAGATTTATCAACAGATGGCTGAAGCATACGCTGCAAATGAGACCTATACACATCCACTGAGGTAGCTACATTACCATGAACAGACAAGATTGTTGACATCAATAGCCTCTTCACCTGTTGCTTCAATGTCCTTTCTCTTCAATACTTCATCATTGTAAGCTGGACAGTTGTTACTTTTGCTTATAGGGGATAATTCAGGTACAGTGGCTTTCACTTTTATTCTCTTTCTCTATCCAATCCATTTCTTCCTCTTCTTCATCATCCCTGCTTTCAGAGTTATTGTCTTTCTCCAAGTTTGCTCTCATAAGCACTGATTTGGACTTCTTGTGAATCAACACTTGAACTTTCTGGTATCTAAGGATGAAATCTAATGTAGGCCAAACATCTCCCATAAGCATTTTAAACTTGTTGCACTTTGTTTCTATCATGTGATGCATTGTGTCAGCCTTTTCATGCACATCTGACCTGTATGACCTCAATTAATAAAGATTGATAACTTGTTTCCATGCATACCTTCACCACCTCAAAAAGAACTTCTTTCTTCTATTTCTTGTACCACTGCAAGCCCTGTGTTGGAAGAAGAACCGTCCTTGAACACAACACCTGAGAAAAATACTGCTCGGGAGGAGGAAAACAAGACTGATGGCTTCAGATGGCTTCCATAAAAAGAGAAGTCGATCAATTGAGTGGTTATGATGAAACAAGATTTGAAAAGTATAAGAAGGTTTCCTCCAAATGTTAAACGAGCACCCAAAATCTATTTAGGATACCATATGTGTCAGGGCCCATTGTCTAAATTTTATGTTGGGGTCATACTAAGGGAGAGTTTGGACAAGCATTGGAGGTCCCCAAATCAGTCCCTAACTTTAATTATAATCTTTTGTAGTCACCCACTATTCTTACCTTTTAGCTAAAATAGATATTTCAGCAATTCATGGCCACCACAATCACCCTGCCCAATTATCTCTACCTGCCCCCCCCCTGACCTTTTTTTATTTTTCCTAAACCATTTTGTTCTTAGGCGTATGTTTGACATCATTACATCCCAATGTTGATGCTTGCAATATTGTTAACAAAAACAGTTGTCAAAAAATTAAAGAGCTAAAGAGGTGTTGGATGAATGTGAAACAACTCCTGCTATTGAGGATCATGAAAACTCTTTTCCACTTCATTTACTTAAATGGAAGCATGAAAAAAAGGCTTTTTATTATTTTGTTGCAACATGATTGTTTTGCCATAGGCTTACAAATCACAAAACGTAGCAGCTAATAACTAAATCTAAAACAGTAAATGCTCCTTCTATTCCACATTCAGGTTTAGCTCATCCAATTCATGATCAATCACTCCATCAATGTAACTTGGAGTGGAAGGGCCAGCTAAAATGTATCACACTTCAGCATTGGTTGATTGCTGATTGCAGGTTGTGACACTTGCTTGTGGACTACTACACCAGGCAATAGGCACACACTTGGAAGAGCTGATGCCTTTTCTGATATGGGAGTTGATTTCAAGATCAAGATAAAAAGAGAGACAATTGAACACTTAGATGTTGATCAAAAAAGAGAAGGTAAACATGATATATATTAGTGATGGCTTGATATAATAACACTGAAAACTTGATGCACCCAAAAAATTGCTGCTAGTTTCTGATGCAGACAGCTTTGCTTGTTAACAAGGAAGGATTATCCAACCCATTGGGAATCAAAATGGTACTGTCATTTCTGTTGACAATTTTTTAGAGAAAGATTCTGTTTATCTCTTTGAAAGGCCAAGACCTTCGATAAAAATAATGAAGAAAACAGTACTAAAGCAATTAAGATGGCTAAATACTAAAGTATCCACATTCTTTTTTCTGGTATTATGATATCCAACTGGCCATATGGTTGATTCCAAAAATTGATCACAATTTGGCACAAACACAGCATTTTTAGTATCATTGTGAAAAACACAAATGTTTCTACAAGGATTAACACATCATGTTTTTGCCCACCCTTTGATGTACCATAGCTGAGCAAGTTATTCCAAACATACAAAATAAGAACAATATTTGAAAGGACTTAAAAAACCTTTCCATCCATACAAGGTCAAAAATATTTGTCTACTCCACCTATGATATTATTTTTGTTCATCAGCAGACAAAACAGAGAGCATTGTGGCTCCTTCAGTATTTAGCTGTCTAGGTTGCCAACACAATTGTCTCATCATCATGAACAGTTGTAGTGATGATTAACCATTATATGTTGAACAAAGCAAAAAATATCTTGATCATGTGGAACTATTACAGGAAGGGTTTGCAGCTGATCTGATATGTTTGATTTGATGACAAAAGCCACTTAGAGAGGCAATGGTTGATGGAGATGAACCAGCCATGGTTATCACTCCTTAGCAAAGAAGGTGAAATGTGCAATCAAATCAAATAGGAATAGGACTTAAGGGTAGAAATATTTAGTAACATGAAATGGGGTCTACGGTCATTTTAAGAGGCTAAATTTAGAAATCACTTTAGAAATACATAGATCAAGTTTAGAAATTTGCTTAAGGTAGGAATCCAAAAAATGACGGAAAGAATTGTGTTGCTTTGGCCTAACACATGCACCAAAAATAAATGTTTGCAGGAATTTTCCCCCCTTGACACTCCTGTTATCATGATAGGTAGGTTGGTAGATAAGCAGGTACACCTATTGCAGGTATGTAGGTACCAACATGCACCCTCCTCCATGGAGTCTTCCCATTCAATAACATTGATTATTGATGTTTTGAATCATCTGATAGACTTTCAACCTCTGCCCCATTTGAGTATTGTACTCCATATTTAGAATTCAAAGAGATATTTGATCACTTTGTAGCCATGCATGGATTTCCTGCAAATTTCATGATTGTTGTAGAGCAAGTATTTGAGTGGTGGGTACAAATCAGGTAGTGATGTTGGGTAGGTTTCTCGGTATCCATTGCTTCCTGTGATTGCCAAAATTTAGGTTGGTTGAGATATGGTGGTTTATGAGTTTTCATGGCCACAATGAAGAATGATTCTGATTCATTTTTTTGACTTGGGTGGGCTATATGCACTATAATTCAAAGACTGACTAAATTTAAAGAGAAAGTTTTTAATTGTTCCTTACAATATTGTCATTGATTACCACTCTTATGCTCATTTGGCTGGACTTATTCATTGAGGTCGAGGGAAATGGTCTTATATAATAGTTGTTTTGTGATTTTGTTAGCAGGAGATCATAATTTAATGCAATAACAATTGTTTCAACAAATACAATTTTTATAAAATAAGACTATTTATAAGACTATTTTTAAATAAGACTATTTTCAAAACCTTGGGAGTATTGCTATTGCTCGGGAATATTGCTATCCCTTGGAGAGTGTGCTATCACTTGGGAATAGTGCTATTTTTTGGTTATAAGAAGCATGAAAATATAGGAATAATACAAGGCCTCGTAGATCTTGGGAATAGCGCTATCCCTCAGGAATAGTGCAATCTCTTGGGAATAACGCTATCTCTTGGGAATAGTGCTATCCCTTGGGAATGGTGCTATAAATAACGCTATTTCCAAGCGATAAGCTTATTCAAGAAATAACACTATTTTCTACTATGGTATTTGACCAGTATCTTTAATTATAATTAAATAAAATTTTACTTTTTAATAAGCTTAGCATTATGTCCATTTTTACTTTTTATAGACCAGTTCCCTCAACCTAAATTATAAAATCTGCATTGATAAAGGGTTTCCTAGAAGTGGGTCAACATACAATGTTTTGGTTGAGCCAATGAATAAGCATACAGTAAGAAGACTGCATCCTTTAATGTGGGAACATTTGTTGAACATAAGCTTTTTTTATACCTCACTTCATTAGGCAACTGAGTGGGGTATGTGTGGACTACAAGGTTCTTTTCCTCAGTGCAAAAAATGCCTTCTCTCTGACAGTAGAATGAGAAGGCTTGTATTGGAGTTGATAGTTTTAATTCACAATTTTTTATTCAATTAGTTTGTTCCAACCAGATTCAAACTGTTTTTGATCCGGAATATGAACAATATGGTAATCTTGAGAATTATGACAGGATTTCACAATATTACTTGCAGCCAGGCAGTTTTGATAGCAATGATGAAAATGAAAAATCAAATTTAATGAAGGAGGATTATTTTTATATCCTATTAACACAAAAATTAACTAAGATTATCATTAAATGATTATTCAGGTTGAGGGAATCTATCAAATAACATAGAGTTTCATGGCATACCAACAGTAGATTTATTTTGAAGAAATTAGGATAAAAAATTATGCTCATAACACCTTTCCCACTTCTCTGCTGACTTAAAATTTAAACAGGCACAAATGATCAGATGATCATTGACATGTATGTGATGAAATCGATCCATTGTTTGAGTATAACATGTTTACTTCCCACTAATGTTCTGATGCAAGTCATCCAGCTTAACTAATAAATTTAGGTAGAATTCCATGGATGCATTAAAACATGACAAAACTATGAAATAGTGATGAAATAATGATGAAAAAGATAGAAAGATAGGAAGATGAAAAAATGATGAAGAGATAAACACATGACATAGCTCCACATGTGAATCAAGATACTTTAAAGGATATGGCAAGGTGCAATTATGACGAAAAGATGAAAAATAGGACACAAAGAGGTCTAAAAGATGAAAAGACAATGAAAAGATGAAAAAATGATGCACGCCTAGATATGGACAGTTTGGATTGCAGTGCACATATGGATAACCCTATGCATGACACTGCAACCATCATGATTGGATGTTGAGTAGAGTGAATGGATTTTTGACAATGTACTACAGCTTGCATTATACCGTTTTTAACAGTATGTCCACCCAAGTTGAACAGGCTTCTCTAGAGAGATGTTCACCCTCTCTAGTATTGTGATAAAAGCTCGTAAATGATGTAATGATAAATTATTTCCATTACTAATGTGACGTTATTTTCACCTGTAGTAAGTAAAGAATTATTCCATCATAATTTTTTTCCCTCTCTGTGACACTAATTATGTGCAAGCAATCATTACCACAGCCACAGTGGGGGGGATGCATACTAGGGACTCATGCATGCGATCTAGTGTGCTATATCTCCTTATAGTATTTTAGTTGGGTACATATATGTGCCATACCACCTCTTCTGCCAGAATCACTTGGATGTCATGAAAAATGAGTATAATTACTAGGTTTTGTGTTAAACAAATGAAGCATTTTATTACCTAGTCAGTGGTAGTTTAGGCATGCTGTCAATCCAATTATT
>JALLPD010002026.1:0-10876 GCA_036940065.1 Cyclotella cf. meneghiniana | reverse complement strand
TAGATTCTTAAATAGAAACTAGACAAATATCTTTGCAAAAAATGACCAGCACATATGCATTGGGGCTATAGTAAATGGCAATACCATTAGTTTTCTTCTGGGTTTTCTCAGATGCATTAGAGTTTTACAGGTTGTAAGAAAAGCTACTGAAATATATTCTTTTAAAAATTGGCATTACCATGAAATATTGGATATTATTTTGGGGATTGATTTTCTTTGAGAGAATTAATTTTCTTTTGTTTTTTAAAGTATAATTTGCATATTAAAGATAGAGAAATCAACATCATTCAGTCTGGCTGATAATTACATATTTGCCCAAGCCAGCTTCTTATTTTTGTTCCAAATTATCTTGACAGGTCACTCCACATTCCGCAAGCTTCTTTCTTCCTTCCTGTCTCACCCATGTCAACTGCCATCAGCCATGACAAAACCTTCATTTACAAACCATTGTACAAGGATTTGAACCATCTTGTAGAAGTGGTGGCAACATGATGGCATCAAAAATCAACATGGTGACAACAAGTCAATGAGTTGGAGAGAGGCAAGATGAGTCATCATCTAACAACAAATCTCATAACAAGAGCTATGATGGCAGGAAGAAACATGCAAACACTTCAATTGTGGGTTGTTCACATGGTACAAGTGATAATTTAAATACATTGTTATGTTGTTTGTATTGTAAAGGTACACTATTAGATATTATAACAAAATTAGAAGAATAATAGATCAGGTCAGTATGTAATACACCTCTAAAAATACTGTCTAAAAATAAATGTAGTTCCCTGACCTCCAGAGTCATTCAATCTGTATATCTCATTTTATTTCCATGTGCCCTAACTGTAAAATGTTCTTATTGTTGAAATGAAGATGCTTGATATCAATAGGGAACAGTAGATGAATCCAAGCTCTTCCTAGCAAGTGATCTGTACCAATGTCCATATCAAATTTAGCCCAATTAAAAACATCACTTTGGATATCACTAGCATGATGGCTCCATCCACTTTGTTGTCCCCTCAAATACGGTAAACTATGAACTATATGTAGACCCATCAAATTTGATGTTGTTAGTGGGCTTGCCCATTTAAAAAGTTCTTTACGACTTAAGACCTTGAATTTAGAGGAAAACACCAGTTGAATCACAGGTACTAGGGTGACTTGCTTGAATGACTCACATTCAGGTCATTGAATTTTTGGTTCTCGGGTGGCTTGCCCTAGTACTGAAAATTTAGGCCAGGTACTAGGGTGACTCACTTGAATACTGGACATTATGATTTTTTTATTTTCTGTACTGGGCAACCACCCTAGAATGGAAAATTAAGGACATCCAATTTTTTTGAGTCATATATGATATTGTCATTGCAGCGTGTAGTTAATATGCAATGGGGTGGTGTGTGATATTCAGTCTGGATAAGTACTTTTTGGTAGTAATGTGGAAATTCCCTTGAAAACAATGGTATGACCAAGTGGCCTTCTTAGTCAGAAATGTCAGCACATGGTGTGTGTTACCACAATGCCAACAATGTCAGCTGAAAATAACCAACATCACCATGTTACCAATGTCATGACTGGATTTATGATTGGGTAACTTGCTGGCTGATGTTTTGCCACAGGACTGCCCAGCCCTATCCATGACTTATTGGGCCATTACTCTCATGGAGATTACAGTCATTTGAAAGAAGAAAGGGGTATTTATGTGTATATTAATGTATACAATACTGTCTTTGCAACTTTCGTTCCCCAAATTACACCATCCGGGCATGATTTTCTGCAATGCTTTGCTATTTTTTCCTTATGTCCAAAAGAATTTGCCAACATGTTGGCTGATGTC
This sequence comes from Cyclotella cf. meneghiniana, assembly GCA_036940065.1. NCBI lineage: Eukaryota > Bacillariophyta > Thalassiosirophyceae > Thalassiosirales > Thalassiosiraceae > Cyclotella > Cyclotella cf. meneghiniana. The sequence continues at coordinate 9,048 of JALLPD010002026.1, read as the reverse complement.
TTACCAACATGACATGCCATGTAACTTGGCATAGTTGGGTTAACAGAATTTGACAACATGTTGGCCCAACATGCCCAATATTTTTCCAACATGTTGGCATGCCAGTCCCCAACATGTGATTTTGGGGGGTCTTTCCATGCAACATGATACCAACATTTCCAACCAATGTGGCCTTTCATAACTCTCAACTGATGGATGAGTGTTGTTGATGTGCTCATAGAAAACTCCAGCTGATATACCTGGCACTTTTTGTTTGTTGCACATGCATAGCCCCAATTGACATTTGAATTGAAATTTTTTTAAAGTGCAAAGTTGATTGTGGTAATGACTCTTTTGTTGATGGTATTTCTATCTCTGGTAGGAAGCTTGTTGGACTAAAACCATTTTTAGTAACTTTTGAAATTGAATCTATGTTCACTTTTAAGTATGAACCATGATCATCCAGATATATTGTCTTCAAAAAATTGTGTTGAGTTTCTTGAGTTTGAGAGTTCACTATCATTGTCTCATGTGAGTTCTGAAATTCCTACCCCCCAAACCCCAGCCTCTAAACCCTACCTCCTTGCCCAAAAAATGGAATTTCCTCCAAAGACCTTGTTTCTGCCCCTTTACTGATGCAATCTAGTATCTAGTTTTTTCAATCCCTTTTGTTCATGAAAATGGAAAATATTTCATTCACAACCAAGATGCATGTTGGTTCCCATTCTTTCCTCTGTGAGTTGGTTACAGAGGTAGTACGTAAATTTGCAATGTTTTACAATGGTGTATTCTCTGAAGGCAGATGCTGCTGAACCTGTGTACGCTGTGTAGAAAAATGTAGCATAACTCTCAATGATTCCACATGATGTACAAAAGTCAAAACAGATTTTTTGGCAGCTTTTTGTAAAACTTTTAGGGCAGTTGTCTTTCCTGTTGCAGCTGGTCATGTCAGAAATAGAGATAACTGGTCTATCCCACCTGATCCAAGTACATGGTGCCTGAGATTTTTAATCACATTAGTGCTTCCATGTGGTGCTAAGGCGATTTCCATTCAATTATGAAGCCCAAAATGGAACCTTGCACTTCATTTAGTAGTTGTATAATAAACATACAACAGATGATTTCATAAATGATGTATTATTTTCTGTCAAGAATCGTGCTGTCTTCATTAGCAAAGTGTGTTGGAATGCCACTTATTGTGGGGTGGTATCATGTGTGATATCATAGGTGATTGCTTCATTGTCAAGGGTTGTATACAATCTGAGTCAATAAAGGATCCATGATTTACATTGAGTACTGTTTGGAATGAGTGTATTTGCTGGCTATATGCAGAAGAAAGAGTCAAATTTCCACAGCTTAGTTTGACATATGTTCCTGTTCAAATACACTATGGTCTAAGCAGTATTTTGGTGGAATGAAATCACCCTCCAGAAATTTAAATTGAGAAATGATATCATTTTAAGAAAACTGTAATGACTTTGGGTCAATAAAGAATCAAGTTATTATCATCAAACCTGATATTGTTGAATTAAAAAAACAATAAGTAATGGCAATGGCCTTCAATGTGTAATGTTTGTGAAATAAATTTACCCTTCTATAAAAGCAATATCTTCTACATCAGATGATGATTCTTCATTTTTTGAAGAAGTAGAGTTGGTGTCAAGTTACTTATAGTGTTTCTTGTTACAGTGTATTTCATGTGTGGAGTGTCAGATGGCAGAAGTTTTCTGTTTTTATTTTTTTTGTAGTATTTTGAATCATCTTTTCCCTCTTTCCCTGTCTTGTTTTAGTATAACTTTAGTTTGCTGTGAAATAATCTCATGTTACTACTATCCAATTGAAAACCTGATTTAGTTCAAAAGTGGTAAAACATTAGGGGTGCAATCTTGGTGAAGTCTTCTTGTCACTCCTGAGTGCTTTTGTTATATTCTTCTTTGTTCAAGAAAAGTTGCATTTGCTATATAGTCAGGTATCATCATGAATCATAACACAAACTGCCTCATTCTTTAAAGGCACCAATTTAGAAAAATGTCCTTGATGGGCACTGAGGAACTCTCATCATGCCATGTGTTGGTTGGCATATCAGCTACTTTGGTGTTCAAACTTTCAACTCTTGTATTATCACTGCCCTCATGATCTATGATATTATCTGCCAATTCATTGTTCTTTGATTTGAGAGATTTTTTGTAATACATTGCCATCTCATAAGCATATTTCTGCACTAATACTCAAGGCGGTCTATGTAAGAATAACTGCTCAGGCCAGGCCAGGCCATAAATAGGAAGTGCCATCAACTTTGGTCGTCCTAATGCAAACATCAATAGGATCGCCTTCAATATAGCCTCTAACTACAAGACAAGGAGATGAATAAAACCACAAGAATATGTGAACCTTGTAACATTGAGCAATACGAGTATATGAGCCATGGTTGCACTGACAACATGCCTCAAAGTAGCTGATGTGAGCCCAGACGATAGGACAATTAAGCTTTTTATGATTGCATATTGTGCATCTAGAGTCTCATTTTACACAACATGATGTCTTCTTCAATTTTCAAAGGTCATTTAATAACAGCACTGTGATACATTTGACTCTCTCAATATCTTCTTTCTGAGTATATTTGGATCTTTATAAATTTGAATGATAGATCTGTTAGTCTCCAATCTGTACACATATATTTCAATTGAAGACATAAGATCATGCCAAATTGTACATGTTCCATATATTCATACCCTGTATCACATTGAGGAATAAGCATCCAAGGAGATATTCATACTACTTCCACATCAATGAGTTGATTCCATGCCATGATGTGCATGGATCATGAGTTTCTGGATCTATTTTTGTTCATGGAATCACATTCACGGCCATTTTGAAACAAGACAGAATTTATACAAAGCATGATAATCACACCATTGCCTCAGCATCACACTTCAAACATCTTCATCTCCCCAGACTATGTCGCTGTTTCTTTGGGTACCATTTTAAGTTTATTAAAGAAATTATTAGAATATGAATGTGCTTCCATATCAAGCTGTTCATGAGACACTGATGTTAACTGTATCTTTACTTTGTTCATTGCTTTTAAATACTGTACAAATTTAAATCAATGAATGAATGGAAACAAATTCAATCAATTTTGGGGCCTGCATTGTAGTTATTACTTATGGCAGGACTGTGCTTGCAAAGTCCAATTCTATAATCATTCTTTCTTTGCAGGAAAGTATTATCAACCTAGTCAACTGGAGAAAAGTTTGATTTACATCTATGACATTGTAACATTTTCCCATTTTCATTCAAGCATTATAATTCACATATGGCATCATGATGCACTTACAGAGATCCTTCATGAAAGTCTGTTGCCGATACTGGTGAGAATGTTGTAGCTGCTATAAAAGTAATTATTTCATAGATTGATAAGCAAGATAAAATGAATTGTAAGTGTTCTAAAATCTTATTTACCTTGAGTACTAAAATTGTCTACAAAATCTACATCGGCGATCAAAATATCAGTGGAGTGTGCTGATGTTGGTGTGAATTCATGATTGAAATGCAGCTTTGAGGAACAGGACACTCATATATCATCTGTGCAAGCATAGACTTTTTTTATGTGACTTCTCTCTTATTGCTGCACTTCATTCCACAATGACTCTCTTACATCTGATGGTAATTTTTCTACCCATATCTGTCAATATGAATGTAATGTCTTTCTTCCTTGTTCTTCATATGGGTGTTGTGGTACAATAAATTATGATAAAGAAACTCTTGACATTTTTGTCACTGAGGGAGTTAATCCTCCTATGACACAATTTTGGTCTGTTTCAAAAAATTAGATGTATCAAGATATGCACTTTTCTGACCCTCTGAAATATTAAACAACATAACTGTATGCACAGAGTGACAATATGAGAGCATTCATGGACATCACTCAATGCATCACTATTTCTTCTTTGCCCAACTTTGGCCAATCAACACACAGAATTTCGGTTGGGAAAGTTCCTATGGCAAATCCATTTGTGATCACAAATATTGGTGATTTTTTGATTTGATGTGCTTTGACTTCAAGGCACTTTTACAATGTGGGCACACAACATAAGAATTTCCTTGTAGTTAGGTAAAACCCATTGATAACAAAAGACCAGAAACCAAGGATCATGATATTGTTTAATGAGATCTTCATGCAGAGTATTTCATTAAACTCTTTGGAATATTGAACGCTCATTGTGTTACCGTGCTTTATTCACCATTGTCATTATGTAGGAATGTTAATGAAGTTACCACTGAGGAAACCATTGCAACCATACAGACCAGTGATTTGTGTTGTTTGTTGGTTTTTTTCCAAAATATAAATATTGGTGTTATGATGAATTTGTGCTGCTGATTATTTAAGTTTGTGAATATATTGGCTGAAAAAGTGGTAAGTTTCATCTGCATTCTGTCATGTTAATGTTAAATGTACAGAACAGTTTCTTGAGCATTCATCTAAAGACAAAGTGGTGATATTTGCAGCATGCCTTGTAGATCTGTATGTCTTGTGATTATCCAGCCAGTTGTTGTTGTGTGGAGCCTCTTTTCTGGCTTTGCTTGATAGAAAGACATGCAGTGTCTTCACTACCTGTGCTATTGATCCATCTTTGGTGGATAAAAATGTGGCTAGTTCAAACTCTTGGCCAACTATAGTGTAAACATTGATGTTGTGCTCCACATAGAAGCAGGCTTTCCTGATATCCCCTGTCCACATGGTGCAATTGTTTGCTTTTGCTATTACCATGAGCAACTGTGTGGATATGGGCTTCATCACTGAAGAATATGTTTCCATGTTTCCAGAGTCTAGCACATGCCTCCCTACAACCAACCTTTCCTTGCAATTTACATCTAATTTTGAATGTCCTTATCAAGAGTGTGAACATAAACACAATTGTCTTGAGGCTCTTTTATGAAACTTCCAAGTACTCAAGGTCTTCTGCCCTGTTGTTGCAGATGCTTTGTCTCTGTAGGCCTTATCAAAGAGAAGAGTTTCCTTTACATTGTAGGTCACCTTCACACCATACTTGATATTACTCATTTGGTTCAGAATGCACATTTTGCAGCATCGCATGTCTTGCAATGTCCCAGCCACTTGTTGTGTAAAGACTCTATTTTTATTTCATGTTCATCTTGTGTCTCATTGGCCAAGACTGCCACATGCTCTTTGTTCTTCATATGTGAATTGGCAACAACTTCACAGCTTGCAGAATTGTATGTCTTGCAAGTTTCCAACAAGATTTCTCACTATTGTGTTTTCTTGCTTCCTTTTCTTGTGTTCCTCTTTCTTGGGCTCTTCTCTTTTGTTTCTTTTTGTTGCATTACTTGCCCTATGCAGCCAAACTAGCAAGTTCTCCTTCTTTTTGTATTGACTTCTTGTTGTATGATTGATTCATATGCTTCATTCTCTAGGCCTAAGCTTGTCTTTTGTGTTTTTCTTTGGGGGCTGAGAAGTGTTTTGTCAATGACACAGGTTCATCAATGGCATTATACATTCATCCAGGCAAAACTGGGCAGCAACAAGTGAAACACAGACTTCAGAATGTTTGGTGCATGTGCAGAAGAAAATGACCTCATTGTGACAAAAGAATCATTTGGAGTGGAAAGAGCAACCACAATTTGATCAAAATTGCAAAGGGAATTTGTTCACAAATGATGCTTGCCATGAAGAGAAATCACATATTGATGTAGAACTGATTGAAATAAACATATCACCAGAGTTTATATAGATGACCAAAGTGAATGGAATCACTGTGACAATGGTTGAGATCATGACTGTCAGAATAGAAAAACTGAACAGAAGCCAATTAAGGACAATTAATACATCAAATTAGAAGCCAATTAAGGACAATTAATACATCGAATTTTCATATCTCAATACTGAAGACCATGATTGAGAAGAGAGGAAAATATGGTACCAGGGTGGACAGCAACAGCAGGTTGTTAGTTTGTGATTTCTTTCATATGTACTTCTTTTCTGATCATGTAACAATTCAATAAACTTGGGCAGTGGTATTTACGACACACTGCTAAGTTTTTAAAGTAATCATATGAACGCTGTTTCCTGATTGCACATCTAAGTTGCAGCAAAATAATTGGCTGCTTGGATGATGAAGAGTAAGACAAAAACACAAGAAGTTTATAGTTTCATGGCAGATCACAACGTCATTATATATTGAGGCAAAATACCTCATGCCTCATACCAACAGCAGTGCACATATCTGCATCTACAAAAAAGTGTTAATTCCATTTTTAAACTGTATTTTCAACTATTGTATTGAAAAAGGCTAAATTATTTGGTTAGATTACAATGGTCCCCATTCTATCAGGCAAAAAAACTTGCCCAGTGCAAGCAAACTTACCGCAAGCAGCAGCATCCATTGAAAAGGAAACTTTACCAACCCCCCCCCTAAAAGAAAAAAAGATATTTCATGGTGAGGATAAAAAGTTTCATTTTGTGATTTATTGCCATGGTCCTACATTCCCAAAGATGGTTTGTGTGGTATTGATATGCACAAGCAATAAAATGACATTAATTATACAACAAACTCACTGCAAGCAACTGCATTCATTGCATTTCTATTGTAATCAGAGTGATGAGAAATAAATGTGTCTGTTCCATTTTGTCAAGCTTGTCATGTCCTTTTGGTGTATTCAACAGCACTGTTGCCCCCCCCCCAACAGAGCCTATCGGGCTTTTTTAAAGAGGTCCAAACTGGAATCATCAATAGAAAGTTCTATGTGGTAGTATGTTGTGGCATGTTGTGGCATGTTATGGCATGTTATGGCATGTTATGGCATGTTATGGCATGTTATGGCATGTTAGACCAGTTGCAACCCTGTACGCTAAAATATATGTGCTAAACGCCAAACTCCCGCCCAAATATCATGTGCGCTACTTGCTATAGCGCATGTTGGTTTTATGCAGTGGTGTGCAGTATTTGTTGTTCCATTTTGCTATTTTATCTGGTTCCCACCTTTCTTCCCATATCCTCAATCGTTGCCACAGATGCTCCCGATCCCCCAGATCAGTTGCTGTCGTTAACGCTGTTGCCACCGCGAGTGTTGCTGTTGTCACTGCTGTCACCTCCCCCATCGCCTCCGTCACTGCCAATACCACCGTTGCTGCTGTTGCGGCCATTACAGTCACCGCTTTCTAATATTTTTATCCCATCGCGCTGCCGTTGGTGTCATCACCAGCATCACCACAGACGCTCCCGATCCCCCAGATCAGTTTCTGTCGTTAACGCTGTTGCCGCCACCACTGTTGCTGTTGTCACTGCTGTCGCCTCCCCCATCGCCTCCGTCTCTGCCAATACCACCGTTGCTGCTGTTGCGGCCGTTACAGTCACCGCTTTCCATCACCATGAAACAGTTTGACATCAGCACAATTATTACAAGCTTTCACTCTCTATTGCTAAGCACCTATGCTGCCCTTGCCGCATTTCAGCTACAGCTGATAGACATCAATGCTCTCACCACACCAACAGAGGTTCTTGAGGAAATCGTGGAATCGACAATCCAAAAGTATAAACTATCTCGCATGAGGCCCAGGCATGCATCTGGTGATGATGGAGGCTCCGCTTCAAAGAGAAGAAAGCACGTAAAGTATGACAGAGCAAGGGCATACAATGCGGTGATCGATGATTGGCTTTGCTCCAGCCCCTTGCCACGATTTGATGACAGACAATTTGAGAGAGTGTACAGATTGAAGAGATATCTGGTTGACAACATAATCAACAATCTTGCACATTATGATTCATTTTGGATACAAACAATAGATGTGACTAAGCAGCCTTCAATTCACCCATATGTCAAGTTCCTGGCGGCTCAAAAGATTCTCTGCTATGGCATCTCTTTCTCAGCTTTTCAAGATTACTTTAAAATAAGAGAGTCTACAGCCCGCCTTTGTGTGCATCATCTTTCTCATGGTATTGTTGAATGTCCAGAGATTGTTGACATTTATCTGCACAATCCCTCCAGAGCCAATGCAAGACAAATCACCAGCATGCACGAAGAAGTACATGGAATTGATGGAATGAAGGGATCATTAGATGTTACAAAAGTTGTTTGGGAGAACTGTCCCACCACATTAAAGGGGCAGTATCAAGGCAAAGAGGGAGTTGCACTTATAGGTTTTGAGGCAGTTGCTCAGTTGAGTGGGTGGAGAAGACTGCAATGGTACAGAAGAGACGGAGCGAGTTGTATGACAAGGAGGAATCAAAAAGATTACAAACTGCAATCATGAATCAATTGTACAAAGATAATTTTGGTGATGAAGAGTTTGCGAGTTGCCATGAATGGGCCACAGATTTCAATCCGTTGGAGTTCTGATATATATTATCTGTTTCATATTAAACTGTGAATTCCATCTAACATGTATTCATAATATAATATCATGCTGATACAAAACTAAATGCAGCTACTTCTTTGACATTTCCTGCCAGTATTGGTAGCAGCATTTCAGATTAAACTCAGGATGTCCATTTGCCTCGAGCCATTCAATAAGACAACAATGATGCAGTGTTCCCATGCAATCTTCCTGCATACAACGTATTGGACGAGCTTTCAAGCCCTTACAGATGGTTGAAGAACACAAAGGCCCCGCCGCTGTTTCTCCAGTTGTTTTATTCCTAGTCACATGATGTGTTTCTGCAGTTGTTTTGTTCCCATTCACGTCAGCATCACCAGCATTAATAGCTGACAAGGCACCGGCAGAATCATTGTTCCCAGTCATGTCGCCATCACCAGCATTACTAGCTATCGAGGCACCGGCGGAAATAGCTGCATTCTTGCAGTTCCAAAGCTCCATCAACTCAACTTTTGCTTCTTCTTTGCGATGAGTAGTTGCTGCTGTTCAAGCTCAGCCTTTTGGGGCTCTGTAGCCACCTCTAAAGCATTGGCTGCCATCACATCCTCGAAGTATCTCTTCTTCATGGGTGATGGAGCAGATGACATCACCTGATGCATCACCAAAGCCTCCATCATCCGAGATCCATTTACAATTGATTCAGTGATGATGTTCCAATCAGGTTGGGCAACAGA
>JALLPD010002025.1:0-10876 GCA_036940065.1 Cyclotella cf. meneghiniana | reverse complement strand
ACTTATTGTGAAGTCTTTGTTTATTTTGTAGAGTTGAATATTGCAACATCTACTTTATTGTATTGATTCTTTGAGTTTGAACAGTTTTCCTAGTGTTATGTCCATTTTGACTTTTATTAAGAATCACTTTTGAATTTAGAGTAATGTTTTAATTCGAGATTATCTTTTGTTGTGCAGTCAATTCTGACAATGGCTGTCAACAAAAACCCCTCCAGTTCCAAGGTAAATTTTCCTCTCTATAATTTTCCTTGTTCATTCATACTGGTTGTGCTCTGTCTTTATAGGTTGAGACCTACTTCTTACTTCAAAGTGGAGGGAGACGGGATATCTTTCAAACACTTAAGCTCACTCAAAAAGTTTCTCTTGTTCTGAGAAACTTTTGTAACGTGTTTGTTTGTGAGCTTGTAGTGCTAACTAGTGTCAATTTTTCTTTCAACACTATGTGGAAGATCTGCTATTTTACTCAGTACCCCAGAGGAGTATTTCACTGGAGCGGTGAGCTCCGTGCTGAAGAGTATATCTGCTCAATGAGAGCACTGCACAAAAGCGGTTAGCTATGTGCATAATTTGTTGTGTTCTAGATGTTGAAACAACCCTAGTTCCCAGATTTTAGCAGATTTGATAAATCAATATTCACTGGCAAGGTGAAGTTGATCGTAACATCTTTTTTACGTTGTTATTTGTTCAAAAATCTAGAACATTTTTGGCTCAGTCGTTGCTTTTGTCAAGAACTGAGGTCATGTGTTGGCTCAGTCACTTTGGGTAAATAGCACCTCAGAAAAGTGTAATTAACAACATTGCTTTCAGCAATGATGAAAACATCATGTGACTTTACCCTTCCTTTCAAGTAGTAAGAACCCATGCTTCACATGCCAATAGTTTGACACCTGCCTAGCCGGGTAAGGAAAACATATGGTTGTTCCTAATTTTGGAATGTGGGAGATACATTGCTCAATTGTTACTATGGTGAGAATTTGTTGGGGGTTCAAAACCCAACATAGTTTGATTTCCAGTTGCTTGCTGATACCTTGCTGTCAATAGTGCTATATGGGCACAGGTGTAAATTTTTTGGCATGGTAGAAGACTTCATCTTCATGAGAAAAATGTTCTTGGTGCCGGAAAATTTCTTGGTATTTTTTAATTGGTCTTGTTCGTAGTATAAAATCAGGACTACAGTTTTTTTCAAGTATGCAAGGTACACAATTAAATTGGATTATTTAATCTGATTTATGAATTATGGTTCAGATGTTTTAACTTATAAGCTACTTGATTCAGAAATGACCATAATTTACAGTCAATAGGCCACACCCTTGTGTAGGCCACACTTCATGAAATCTCATCAATTTTACAAACATTTTAGTTTTTGAGCCCTTAAACCTGTTTTTCCATCTAAATGCAATTGGAATAAATTCTACATTGCATGACCATCTGCCCATATGCTGAGGCACAATGAAAATGATAGAAGTACAGCAGTATCTATCATTTCTTTAATGTTATGTTTCACATGCTTTTCTAGTTTACTGAAAACATGGTGAAAAGGCCTCACTTTACAGGATCTTGGAACATTTGGTGTGGCCTACATATCATAAAATACGGTAGTTAAATTTGAATTTGTAGATTTTAGCTTTGAATTCTGTTGTTTTTCTTGGTCCAGATAAGGTGCTGAGGCTATTTGCTAGCCTGCAAACTTTTCTCATGTTTATGCCCTTTTCTTACAATGCTAGTTCTCTTGTGTGGACAAAAAGAGACAAAGTTGAGAAGCATTCTTGTCTTTGTGGATTTTTCTTGCCTTTTTTACTCAAAATTCCAAAAGAATTCCTCAAGCTATGCATTTTCCAGCCAAAAACATGCTAAAAGTACATAAAGTTCTTTCACAAATACAAAATTTGCTAGAATTTTGAGACAAGGCCTCATATTTATGAGTCCTACCTATCAGGGAATGACACGTAGCTGCTTTCTTGGTCCAAATATGGACCTCCATGCATTCAGAGACTTGGAGTTAATACTCCATGTCAATGCAATGTATAACGAGGTTGCGGCAATATATTGCACACCTCAGCCCTTTAGCGGAGTTGAATGTGGTTCACTCCTGGGCTAGTCAATTTCTATCACAGCCTGCACTGTGCGGAAAGATAACATTCTAATGCGGTCATTTTTACAAGATTGCAGTCTTGCAGGCTGTACTGCAATCGGATTTGTAAATCGGGCTGTGCCATGACTTGCTCCCATATAAAATGGGGCTGATCTGTGCTTTTTTCATTGCGCGTGTACCCATTCTCCCTTGAAGATGACTTGAACCTTGAGTCCCAAGTGAACCTCATGCACATGCAGAGATCATGCAATACTCCCACTATCACCATGCAAACCAATGGGGAGAGTGCCATCTTGAACAAAAACACTTGAGGGATGAACTTCCAGGGGGATTGTGGTTATTTACATGTGATGCACAACTCTTGGGGGTCAAAAGTTAGTTGTTTGGCCTGTAGAAGCTACAGAATACTTTGTAGGATCATTTTAGGCCCTAGAAGATTTTTTTAATGTACTGCCTACATTTGGTATGTACAATGTACTCTGTGTTGTCACTGCTTCTGCATGTGATCACAGGTACGGACTCATTTTTAAGTCTAATTGCGTTTTTGGTCTAAAAATAGACTATGCTCGTAGTGCTCAGTGAAAAAAATAACCATAGCATTATGTTTAATTGCCACCTTGTTTTAAGAGGAACTGCTAACTGCTAAATAGCTAATTAGTTTATGTGCCACTCGTGTGTATGATACCTCATGGGTGGTCTTTTTTCAATCGCAAATGCACTAGGTGCAAAATGCAAACTCTGCTACAAGAGTGGAGTGTACCCGCATCAACTGGGAACTAGTCCTCAGTGACATACCAGGACAATATTTTCTTTACTCTGAGTTGAAAAACACATGTTTGCCTGTGAGTAGACCTCACTTCAACTGGCTGAGTGCATAACTCAATGCACAGTTGTGGCATTCGCTACTCTCAGTGTCAAAAAGCACAATGTGGCACAGGGTGTAACTTACCAAGGTATTGGATGGCTTTGGGTGAAAAAAATTGAAGACTGGCAGACAAACAAACCATGGACAGATGTACCAATGATGGACAGATGATGGATGGTAGGACAATGGACAGATGATCCGAATGTGAGGTCATGCAAAGGCTATCAATTGATAGTGACCTAAGCCGTTTGTACAAATTACTATTTTGTAGGGGCAGCTGAAGCTTGTGGCAAAATGATTTTTGTATTTTTATGAGTTAAATTGTTTGTTTCTAAAACATACCAATCAAGCAAATTAAAAACAAAACTGTGTAAGATTCAACACAGTGTTAGTACACATATACTAGTGACACAATGAGATGCTTGCGTAGGTTTCTACCTGACTTGGTATGAAACTCCAGACAATCTAACTTTTTTACAGAGAAGCTTTCCTGCTGTAGTCTTGTTAGCGGAGAAGGTCTTTAAGTTCAGCTTCTCTTATCATATTTGTTTCTGAGTAACATACCTGCTAATTATGTACTTTAAATATATTGTTTCTGAGAAACTAATATCTTATGACTGTGTATACTTCATTTGTCCAGTGCAAAGAAAAAGGAACGGATAATTGGCCTGAAGGTTCCAGATCGAAGCTCATGGAGCTTACACCAGAAAGTAGATAATTGGCCTATGTCATCCTTTGAATTATATGCAGGTATGGGAAGTGCAACAGCTGGACAACTGCTGGCTCTCCATAACAAATACTCTGACAACTACGTCAAACTGAGGTTTGATGATGTCGATCCATCATCTCCTACAAGAAAGACCCCACTTAGGACAATTGGAAAATCACCTTACCTGAGGAGATGGTGCTTGATGAAATGGGACACCTGGATCAATTAGGTTGCATGACATGATAAAACAATGTTATCACCACCCAACACTATGTTGGCACATTGACAACCAGAAGTGCCAAGACTCTCATTCGTACAAACTACCAGGCCATGGATTTGGTCTGTTGCCCAAAAGAGAAGTGTGTATTGCACCCTGGGAAGAAGTCGTTGTCAACTTAATTGGCCCTTGGACAATCAAGGTCAATGGCAAACAAGTAGAGTTCAATACCCTGACTTGCATGGACACTGCCTCAAATCTAGTTGAGCTTATCATCAATAACAAGAATTCAGCACATGTTCATGACAAGTTCACACAGTGTTGGCTTTGCTGTTACCCCTGACTAGTATGTTGTGTACATGACAAGGGAGGAGAGTTCATAGGCAGTGCCCATCAATGGCTCCTAGAACTATTTGCATCAAGGATGTATGCTTGACCAGAAAAAATCCTCAGTCTAATGCAATCTGTGTATGGATGCACCAGACAGTTAGCAATGTACTACGAACCCTAGTGCATGCTAATCCCCCGCAAAAAATGGCCTCTGCTAGAGACATAATTGATGATGCATTGGTTACAATGATGCATGCCATGCAAACAACTGTTGCTACTACCCTTGGGAGTGTTCCAGGTTCTCTTGCCTTTGCCAGAGACATGTTCTTAAATGTACTGCTGATTGCTGACTGGCAGTCCATCGCAAGGCTCCATGAACATCGTGTTAATGAGAATTTACATTGAGCAAATAGGAAGCATTATCAGTTTGATTTTGCTCTGAGGCAACAAGTCCTAAAGAAAGTACACAATCCAACTAAGTTAAGAGTAAGGACAGACGGCTCTTATACCATTGAATGTGGTCATGTTAATGGCAACTTGACTATCATACTGCATCCCAGTGTTGCCAAATGTATCAACATATGCAGGATTCTACCCTATTGTTGAAAGCCTCCCCCACAGGGATCCTGTGCTTGACTTAGACATTCCACTTGCCCCAGTTAAGACAACTTAGCATGTACAAGTTGTACCCAAGGTATTTTTGAGTTCTTTTACCTCACATCTTCTTTCTCCACCTCATCATTTCAAGGAAAAGACAGGTGGAATTTTTATGACCATTTTATTGTTTGTTCAATTCATGGAAGAGCAAGCCTTGCCATGGAAGGGAAGATTATCCTACCCATGCATAGAGGCCATTTTGTATACAAGGGGGAAGCATGTTTCAAAAGGGCTGATAGCTCTAGGACTGGCTGGTTTCTGGCTACATATGGATCAGTAGCTGATTACTCATATAGTACTGAGTCCTGTATAAGACCTTCTTACTAAAGGTGGCCACATCAGACTAAATGTGTGGCTACAAGATCTGAATACACACTTGGAGTGGCGCCCTTCACTGGTTACCTGTCCGAGTCATATGCAACCTACTGTGACCAGGTATTGCACTAGTATGCAAGAAGCATGTGTAGAATGTATCCGCTTTTGGTATCAATGGTCACACTCTCAAAGGTATGTAAATATTTCTGAGAGAGCTGTGGTGTGGAGTGCATGTCCAGGAAGACTCCTCAGGCTGACATGAGAACACAGGGAGAGATCACTAGTAGTATCCGATTAATCCATTAAATCATGATTTTCATGTGTTTGACCTTTTTCACTAGTTTTACCTACCTGACTGTAGTTCACATACTATTTTCATGCTTTGGAGTTGAAATTTTGGTTCGTTAGTGGAAATTACTACTCATCAAGAGTCTTTTCATAATGCAACACACCAATAGATAAGATGACCCCAGCCATAGTTCATTCATCAAAAGAGGTGGTTGTGGGTATAAATGAGGTGTCTTAATATATTTGTACCTTGGGCTGTCATGCTGTTGCATAGCAATGATTGATCCTTCAAAGAATGTAGGGCATTTATTAGTACCTGTATATGTACCATATGTGCTGAATTGGAGAGAAAGTCAGCAATGTCACTCTCAGTGATTGTGTTGGCTATTTCAATCTCGGCTGTGCAGAGCATCACCAAGATTGTTTCATGCACCTGCTCAAGTATTGCATTCTCTTGTGGGTTCTTGACACTGGTTGGCATACGTCTCAGACCATATGAATCACGGAGGTCTCGAAGTGAAGTTTAAATTCACTTCCATTGTTGTAGATAATATATTAGCGATGTGGGGTAGTGGCTATACCAGGTCCTGTTAACAATTGTTCCTACTGTGGCTGACGCCTTGTCGAAGTAGGGTTGTTTTGTTTTGACACATGCATCTTTGCCCTTTTTCCCCTGTGTACCCATTGGAATGTTAAGCTCACATAGCTGTGATATCAGCAACTCCACAATCTCGAACCGGCTTGTTGATGGGTCAATCATTATGATGCACATAAAGTCAATTTGTGACTTGTCCTTGCCCTTAAGGGTGTATGGTCCAATAAGGTCCACACATAAAGCCTCCCAAGGGTTGGTGATTGCAAGCTTGGCTGGCAGTTTCCTGTATTTGTGTTGTCTGCACTTGTTCACTTGGCAACAATGACACTTTTTGACATGTGATTGGACTGTCATTTGTAGACCTTTTCAATACATCAATCGATGAAGAGTTTCTTCAAGATTTATGGTCCCAGGGTGCTGGAGGTAATGGTGGAACCAGGCTATGCTGCACAGTTTTGGAGGCTTTTGGTATAACCATTTTGCCATCTTTACAAAGTACTTTAATGTTGTTGACCAGCTGGGTGGAAAAGTCTTCCTTTTCAGCTTGTTCTCTCAGATCATATTCCTGTTGTTGTGCCTCTGCTATCTGTCTGGATGTGAGTGGATAGATGGAGTCCTCTCTGTTTTGCTTGGCAAACACAAGGTTCATGGATTCCTTGGTGTCATGGATTTGTTGTGCTTGTATGCTGAGTTGAACACCAGCATTGTGCAAACGGCATCCAGTTTGACCTGTCATCTGTGACGGGTTCACAGTCCAGTCACGTAATGGCATCAGCAACAGTATTGTGAATGCCTTTGATGTATATGATGGTGGGGCCATATTCTTCAAAGAGTAATCTCCAGCAGTACACTCAATCAGAGGTCAGGCCTAGAGCATCTTGCATTACATTTTTGTGGTCAGTGTAGACCATAATTTGTTGTCCCCAAAGCATGCCTTTGAACTCTTTTAGTGGTTCCACTATGGCCAGTAGTTCCTGTTTGGTCAGGCTATATTTTTGTTGTCTGAATTCAGTTTGCTGCTGAAAAATGCAAGCGGCCTGTTGTTTTGAGTAACAACAGCTCCTAGTTGCAACTTGGAACTATCAATTAGATCTCAAATCCTTAAGAATAATCAGGGTGGACCAAGGTAACGTTGCAAGCAATAGTTGCCTTCACAGTGTCAAATGCTTGCTGATAGTCAGAATCCCAGTGGCATGGCTTTTTCATTGTCTTCTTAGCCATTGTGACTTTGGTGTGACCACACTCACCAACTAAATTAGATAGTTGAGATAGCATTTCACTGAATCTTGCCCAGATGTCTCTGTAGTACTGGACCATGCCCAGGAATCTACAGAGCTGTTTATCATTCTATGCGGTGTTAATTTGAGAATTTGTACCTTTTGTGGTTGTGGTTTGATACCATCTCTGGATAGGATATACCCGGGTATTCAGATTCCATGGTACAAAAGCAAGATTTTCATGCATTGACTTTCAAGCACACATTCCACAACCTGATGAAGACCCATCACAACTTGGCATGGTGGTCATCCAGGCTACCCTTCGAGATGCATAGTAGATTGTCCAGATAAATTGGCATGAGCTCAAGGGTTGCCATTAGCTCAGACATCTTAGCATGGATGATGTCAGAAGAACATTCAATGCCCATTGGTAGTCACAGGGAAGAGACCTTACCCCATGGCAAGAAAGTAGTGCATATTTTGGATGCATCTGGCTCTAATCTAATGATGTAGTAGCCCATGTTGAGATCATGAGTGGTGGCATATGTGAAGCCTTCTAGTTCTTGCAGAACAGTGCTGATTTTGGGTATTGGAAACCATTTTCTCACAATCCAGTTATTATGCCCCCTAAAATTGCTGACAATCCTTATGGTGTTGTCCTTTTTGGTATTATAAATGTATGCAAGGCCCATTCACTGTCCGCCTGTCATTGTAATACTCCCAAGTCATATTATCTTTGGATTTCCTTTTTGGTACTTCCAATTGCTTCTTGTGTATTGGAAAAGGCCGACCATGGTATGGGTGCTCCCTCCTTCAATTGGAGGGAGACCAGCTCACAATCCCAGTCACCTAGTGTCTCATCAAACAGTTCCTCAAATTCTTGTAAAAGCTCCAGTACTGAATGCTGTTTTGGGTCAAATAGTTGTTTGCAATTCTTTGTGATTGCTATGATATCTGCCTTTTCATACTTGGCATCTAGAACTTGGACGAGGTGCTTGGTGGCCTCTAGTGTGCTCTGAGGTTCTTTGGCCCTCTCTTGACAGATTCTGTTATTTATGGACCAAGATTTCTCAATTTAAGCTCTAGTTCTTAGCTTGTTAATGTCTCTTATTGGAAGTAAGATTTCATCAGTGTTACTTCTTTTTTCCAAAAGTCTATGACAATTCAAAACTCGTTCATGGTGTTGTTACCAAGAATGAGGTCAAACCCTGGCTTGTCCATTGGGTTCTCATATTCCATGACAGAAGGTTGTATAAAATACTTGTTGCTTTCTGAGTAGTTGAAGAATTTTACTCTGATGTAAGCCCTTCCATTGGCTTGGAAACTCCCATTAAACTTATGCCAACACTTTGGCACAGGTAGGGAAAGGGTGTTTCTTTTCCTTTTGCAGGAAGTAAAGGTCTCCATCCAACCCTGAGTCCAATAGGACTTTTACTTTGCTACTGTGGTGACTCTTCAGAGGCTATTTGATCCTTCTGAAGCTCTGACTTTCAGTCACTTGTTCCATTATGGCTATTAATGCCATGACACCTAGGTAGTCTGAGGTGTTTTTGCCAACCATTTCATTGTTGTTATTTCTGAGGTTTGCAATAATTTATTGCTGCTGTCACTCTTGGTATCCTTGGTGATGGCCTTTGTTGTGGAATGAATCTTTTTATGTAAGATTTGTTGAATGTTTTGATTCTGTCATCTTTGAACTATTACATTTAATTAATCTGTCAACTTTTATCTTGGAGGAGGATTTTTTTACTTGCTTCTACTTGAGGTATCAATGTTAATTTCATTATTTAAACCAATTTTTGCAAATTACAGATAGCTTTACTCAGACTGGGATAAGTGTAATTTTTTAACAAACTGTTTAGTTTATTTTTCTTACATATATGTAATTCTCCAGTGCTATTCAACCCGCCCCTTCAGGAAATGTTGTTGGAGTCCCTGTCACTGTCCAAGTTGCAATCACAGCATTTCTTACTCTTGTGCGCTTGTTTTTGCAGGACCTTCTTGAATTCTGTGCTAATGATTTGCACAAAATTCATGCCTTCATGCCTCTTATCCTTGGGCTGTGACTTACTTGTGCCCCCATGATTTTTAATTGAGGGGTCCTCTTTATTAAAATGATGACAGTCATGGGTATTGTGACTTTTGAAGGGCCCTCCATGCTTCTTGCATAGTGCACAGTGCTTGTTGGTCCCACCTGTTTTCTTGGGCTTCTTTGGACTGTGGGAGTTCATTGACTCTGCCTTGCCCTTTGCTGCAACCCCTTTTAGCTTAATTGGATTTTGGGCCTTTTAGTCTAATTCTGCACCGTTCTTGATGTTCTTGAGGACCAGTAGCAGGGCCTGTGTACTGACCAGAGCGGTATTCTTGGTCAAGTCATACTGGTTCTGCCACTTGATTGGACACATGTACCACAGGTGAGTTGCAAGGTTGGCATCATCCACAGACAATACCTTTTTGGTCACTTGATTGGCATTTGTGCTGTAGAACAAGAAATGTAGCTCTTGAGGTAGCTGTTGAGCTGTTCCACTTGGACAAAAAACTGAGTATTGAAACCCCACTGGGCTTTTTGATGTGTTTATGATGTAGTATTTTAAGGTCTCTCAGGAATAAAATTGAAATACTGTTTGAAGATGAAGTCTGATGCATTCAGAAGGAGGTCCAGTTTTTGGTGGGAGTCTCCATATGCCAGATTCTGAAGACATCTTCCCAAGGCACTTGAGTCACTTTGGACCTTGATCACTTTTTCCCAAGGCTGCCTGGCCTGCTTGGAAAGAAGATTTCCATATAGTTCAAAAGGTTTGCTCCTGCTATTGTGAAGGCAAGCTTTGCTCTCTTGGATTTCTTGGTGGCTTCCTTGCAGACTTTTTAGCAGCAGCTAGGGGAGATGAGTCAGCATCAATGTCTGGATCCAGGTTCTCACCCTTTTCTTTCTATTCCTTTGCTTACTTTTTTGTGTTTTTTGCCAGTTTTGCGTACTCTGCCTTCATGGCCTCTAGCTAGCAATTGGATGCCTCTACTGCCATTGTGGCATTGGCTTCATTGGTATCAAGACTCTGTTTGCATGTGTGCATTGCGGTACAGATATGAAGTACAAACTGCTCGTGAGGTCTGGATGCCCAATTGCCACCTTGCGCTCATTCCTGGTGTTGGGGGCGTCAACTTGAAGTAAGTGTTTTATTTTTTTCTTGAGGGCATGCTGTACTGGATCTTGTTCATGAATGTTGTGTACAGAGGAATTCTTTCCACCCATGCCACACTCACACTCTATCATCTTGAGTCCGTTGGGAATTGACTTCTTGGAAGACAATCATTGTAATGCTTCGCCTAGATCAGTGCATATAACTAGTCTCTTGAAAGAGTGTTCTGGAGGCTTGATAAAAAAATCATTGGTGCAATAACATGCAGAAATATCCATACTCTGTTGGGAAAGTTTTTGAAGCAATGGTCTGGCGGTTGACCAAGAAACAACATCGGTACATACATAAGAGAGATTAAAAAATGTGCAGTGGTGCAAGAAGGGAAAATTTGGAGTTGGCTATCACTGCTAACATTTTATTCATAAGTTTGTTCATAAGAAAATTTTGTTATAAA
>JALLPD010002024.1:0-10870 GCA_036940065.1 Cyclotella cf. meneghiniana | reverse complement strand
GTTTATAATGAAATTTTCTTATGAACATCCTTATGAATAAAATGTTAGCAGTGATCTAGGATTGTAACTGTAAAATGATTTGTCAACTCTGGAAGAGAGCCTTCACAGGGCAGAGAGTAGTGCTTAGTAAGATCCCACATAAATGTGCACCATGATTTTACGTGTCATTTTGGCCAAAAACTCTATTCTACAATAGAGTTTTGTAGTAGCCATATTTCTGAGGAGCAATGAAGGAACCACTCCTCATACCAAAGAACCTATAGGTCATTGAGGATCATTAGATCCAAAAGATTGAATATTGTAAAATATCATCAAGAACCTTTGAAACATGCATACATGTTTTCCCAATATTTTTTATTATTAATGGCTCAGGTCGTTGTTAGATAATAGCCAAGTTGTGATCTTCCCATGCCATGTCAGCAATCCTAGAACTCAGACACTTCAGCAACAAATGAACACAATATTCAGTTATATGAGTGAACCAAGCGATGACACCATTCACTTGGAGAGGTCTTTTATGCTCAGGCCCATCAACAAAACTCCCGAGAGCTTCATTAGGGCTCTCTTCACCCATACTAATTTCAGAACACCCCTTCATGGTTTAGTGCACAAGTTGGCCATGCTGGGTTTTAGCACTAAGAATGCAAACCAGGGCAACTTTGTAACAGACCACCCACCCCCAATATTCCTATTAAGGATGAACTGCAGGAGTTCATAAAGTCTAAGCCAAACATACCAGAATTGGACTGCCTAGCTAACTTGAGTTAAGTGTCACCATGTCGTAGCACTATATCCCTATGCTAATCCTAGTGCATGTTTAATAGGCAATACACTCTTTACATTTCAGTATCTGATTGTTGATTACTGTCCAAAAGAATCAATAATCAGAGTGGGATATAGCTTACTGACCTAAATGCCAGTGCCCATAACCAAAACCAAGGACTTAAGCATAATTTAGGATCAAGATGGTAATACTACCACTCATGGCAGGAAACATTAGTTTACCAGGATTGTGACAACAATTTGTGCCACAACACATAGACACACATAAGACTCATAAACTTACATGAAAACTGAAACAAATGCAGAAGGAATACAGAGATTCAACTGATTGTTAAGATGACCTTCATTATGTGATCATTCAGTTGTGTTCCATGCATGAGCAAAATATTTAGTGAAGGTATGAAAAATTGAAGGATGAAGTAGTGGGCTGATAAAAAACTGAAACGAATACAAGCAGAAAGCCACACCCATTTCTCATGTTTTACAACAGGGGAGAGGCAGATTGACCTCTTAAATGTCTGTGGGTTTGATGAGGGCTATTTACATCACAGTTAATAAAATTCAACTGAAAAAAGGTGAGAGATGAAATGTATGGAGGATGAGAGAAAAACTGGAAAAGAATGAATTGTTGCCCCCTCCCTTTTTGTATTTGTCTTTGAGGGAGTTTTGCAATGGGCAGGTTTCTATGAGATGGAGTGGTGGCAGTTCAAGCAATGACCTGACCCAATTGTTAGTCAAATTTTGATTGTAGGAAATAGGAATAAGAAGTATTTTCCAGATGATTGTAAGTTAATTTATTTGCTATTGAAATGACTAAACTGATGACTACAAACCGCTAGTCCTCATGTTTTTATCATGTATTTTACATGATAATTTGTTTTTCTACAGTAAGTGACTGTAGGATTGAACCATGGTTTATCTTGGTCTTGCTAGAAGTCTTGGTCTTGCTGATGTGTCATGGTCTTGTCAAAAGCTCCTGGTCTTACCAGATTTCTTGGTCTTGACCCTTGGGAGTACATTTATGTTCTTATTACTTGGGAGGATATGTATCTAAATGATTATTTAATTTGTAGGGTATTAATGTATCCTATTTGAGCATATTGTGACAAGAGTCCCCGAGATAATCCTTGGTTCATGTCACTCACCTCCACAAATGGAGCTATAAGGTGTCAATGAGCATAAAAAATAAAACCTTCTGGGTGAACATAACCTCACGTAGAAAAATATATGGTGTGCACAGGATGAAGCATAAGTGTTATTTGGATGCACAATATGTGGCTTTAAGTTAGTCAAAATATTGTGTAACTCTCCTAATATTTAATCTTTCATATTTAGTTCCACATTGAACCCTCATGGCACCATTGTATGAACTGACGTAATGGTCCAAGGATCATTTTCATAGCAGCTTTCAGTTTTGCGGAGGATACTGTCCTGACATAAGCCGTTATTGTTGGTAGAACGTTTTAAGTAGGAAGAGTGAATAGATATTCCAGATGTTTTGGAATTAATTTAATTATGAGCTATTTGACTGATTGCAAATTAGGACTAACGAATGCCAGTCATCATGACTTTATCAGTAATTTACATGTTGATTGATTTCAGCATAATAACATGAAATATTCAGGTGGATTTCATGAGGAAGATTTCAAGTGAAGCTTTCCTGAGAAGTTTATTAGTGAAGCCCTTCAAGTGATGCAAAGTGGATGCTTGCTTCTGTCTTTGACAGTTTGATTTTCTGGTTTTGTTGTGGACACTTTGTGTTCCAAATAGGATCATAGTTTGGACTTTGTCTACAGAAGCCATATGTAGATACTTGGCTCATGTCACTCACCCCTTGGAGAATCAGCATGCCCATGGAAGAGTAAAACCTCAGTGAAAAAAAAATCCTGCTGGACCCAACCTTAAAAACTGTGTGTCAAGGAATAAGTTGTGGCTGGTGAAAACATAAAATCCTCTCATTGAGGAAAATAGTCCTTCTGAGCCAAGCTTGCAGAAATACCTTGTGTTGTGTGTTGATGGAGAAAAGTTGCAAGCTTCTTGTGACCTCTGTGACAGATGTTGCATTTTTCAAGTCAAAAGCATGACTACTTGTGGAAAGAGAGACTTGTGTCAAGTGATATGATGTCAGTTTGAATGTGGTATTTTCTTATTTGTGCTCTCCCTAGCCACAGTTGTAATGACTTACTTCTACATGAAACCCTGATTGTTTCATCATATGAATTTTGTGATAGACCAAGTATCACATTCAAAAGGACCAAATGTTTGTGTGGGTAGAATACCTATGTTCATGATACGAGCGCTGTCATCAACCATGTGGCCATGACTTCTGAGAGGATATGTCAAGGTGGGTCTGATGTTGCCAGTTGTCTTCTCTTGCTTATGTCTGTGTGCAACAGAAGAAAGCTGAACAACTTATCCTTTCTTTTGTATTGCATCACTACATTTGGTGGTGAGCACTGCATAGTAGGCATTTAGTGAAAGGAACATTGGTGGGTGTTAGGAACACACAATGCCACTAGAGACTGCTGACAAGGCCATTAGTTGGGTCAGCAGGTCGAGCATCACCATGATATGTTTGAGACTGATCTCTCATATTTTATCCACTGGGGGTTTTGGAGGACTCTGGTTGAATTATGCCAGGTGATAAATGGTGTGCATAAGGCAAGAAAGTGGAGTGTCTGACTGCACTTTTGATTGTCACTGTGAGCGTACAATGTGGTTATTAAACCAGGTGTTATCATGAAGGTGCTGAGTATGCTGTAGAGTGTATTGATTTGTCTGGCTCATGCATCCCTCGTAGTGTTATGTGTCATTTTACTTGCCCTCTGCCCCTATGTATCCATGAGAATAGTTGCCCTTCAGGTTAACTACTGGCAAGTGAAAAATGTCTAATCACATGTGTTGTTGATTACAATCATTGCAAGGCACATATGTCAATGTCTGTCTTGGTTGACCACTGAGAGTTGGGAGTAACCTTGACTTCATGCTGGTTCCAAGTATTCTTACAATATCCAGGGAAAGTAGTTATCTTCCTGAGAAAATTATACCTGGTGTAATTTTTTGTAGGCATTTTGTACTTTTTTGCATTTCTATAAAGATCTAATTTTAAATCTGAAGCAAGCAAGAATCCAAAAAATCAGATGATTTTAACTTGATTTTTGAATTTCTTAAGAAACATTTCTTCATTTTTGAAATAAATCTTATGAACAGAGTGGTCAAAAAATTAATCCGTTTGATTTCTTTATTATTTTTGAGCTATAACTTTTTATTTAGCTCTGACCAGAGGAGGTGCCAGGCTATTCTGAGCCTTTTCAACTTTTGTTTTTAAACCTCTTTCATGTGCAGTTATTGGTCCTGTGGGTATAAAAGAGTGGCAGAATGAGAGACATTCTCATCCTTTTAAGCTTTTTCTCTGTTTTCATCACAAGATTCTTGAGAAATTCAAGCATTTGCATGTTTTCCTTGTGAAAACATGACAAATTTGTGTGATGATTGTGAGCAAATCAGAAATTCACAAGAATTTTGCCTGACGACCAAAAGGTGCCTCTCAAATCAGGGAGTCAGCAGTAGTCATTTTCTTGACTCTGGGTGTGCCCCCATAAATTTAGAGTCAAGAGATTTTGACTCCACATCATTCTGACATGTGTTAGGGATTAGGCAAAGTGTCACAATCCTGTGCCCTTTGGCGGAGTTTTACTCCTAGAATCAATATTTGCATTGTCGGGTAAACCATGAGGGTCTAGTCTTTGTTGCAAACAGTCCTTTTGTTGTGATTGTGATCGCAAAGGCTGTTTTGTGTTTGTTTGATCAAAATGGCTGTGAAGTTTTGCAATCTCATGTTGGTGGGACTGATGTGTGATCACTCACCTTGAATGTGCTGCTTGGTTTTTAGGAATTGTGTGTGATCCTCTAAATTTATGTTGGGTTGTAGTCCCGTAGCAAAAAAGTCCATTGGGTAACTTCATGTACCTGATGTTCTGCTGGACTTGATCTTGAGTCCTGGATGAACCTATGCCTGAGCAAAGGTTGTTGTTATATACTACCATTCTCAAAATTTTTGTTTTGGAACTAGAATTTGCATGACAAAAAGTGAAGTCGATCGGTAATTTAATCTTGCTTGAAGTACTGAATCCTCAAGCTGGATTGCATGGTCATTTTCATCTGATGGACATCACTTGGGGGTCACGTCATTCTCTTTCTTGCCAATTTAGGCTCTAAAGGTTTGGGGGTCATTTTGACTGTTGTGGCTAAATTTATGTACAACATACATATCATATTTATGTATTGTACTCCATGTATTATTGAATATGTAATTATGGATTTCTGTTAAATATTTTGACCCATTAGAACAAGTCTAATACATTTTTGACTTAGCATATTGCTCAAGAAAAATTTTTGTTGTACACTATTCCACATGAGTAATTATACTTCACTTTGAGGTCTTTTCATTTTTCTAAGTGGTCACTTATGAGCTACATTAATATATGTGCCACATGAGCATTAAAATATCACTTTGTGGTCTTTTTGTTGCCAAATGCACCTGTATGCATCACTTGTAGTCCTGTGGATTAATGCCTTCCCAATTTTGAACTCTGCTAGATGGAGCTTAGGTTACCCATGTCAGCTAGGACGGTAGCCACAGTGACATGTCTGGGCTCATTCATGACATCTTGGCTCATGAGTAAGACTCACTACAACTAGCTGAGTGTGTAACTCAACGCTAAGCCACAAAGGCTGTTGTATGATATTGAAAGAAGCCATTATTGTTGGTAGACAGTTTTAAGCAGGAAGATCAAATAGATTCTCCGGATGATGTGGAATTAATTCAATGATGAGCTATTTGACTGATTGAGAATGACAACAAGCAAATGTCAGCCCTCATGACTTTATCATGTAATTTACATAGTAATCAATTTGAGCATGATAACATGAAATTTTCAGGTGGACTTCACAAGGATGATTTCAAGTGAAGCTTTTCTGTGAAGTTTATTAGTGAAGCATGTCAAATGATGTGAAGAGGATACTTCCTTCTGTCCTTGACAGTTTGATTTTCTGGTTTTGTCATGGACACTTTGAGTTCCAAATTATTGTCATAGTTTGTACCTTGTCTACATAAGACTTTTGAAGATACTTGGCTCATATTGTGTCTATTGCAAAAGTACTTTGTCACCGGATTGATTATTCCAGTTCACATGGGCATTGTTTTCCCTTTCTGTGTTTTTGTCTGTTTGTTGTTGTCTGTACTCTCCTATCTTTGACTAGTCAGCAAGGAATGGGATGTCAAACAATGTGTCCCTTCAAAAAATTGCTGCACCTGGTGAGGTTTTAAGTACTGTGTGATATGTAGAGCAAAGGGCCCAAGCTACCTTCTAATGACACTCTCAGTGATTGTGTTGGCCATGTCAATTTCGGCTGTGTGGAGCATCACCATCATTTTTTGATGCACTTGATCAAGTATTACATTAGATTGTAGGTTTTTGACACTTGTTAGCTTGTGCTTCAGACGATATGAGTCACAGAGGGTCTTGAAGTGAAGTTTGAAGTCAATTCTGTTGCCATAGGTAATGTATTGGCTATGTGGGTAAGGGCTAAATCAGGTCCTGTTCCCTATTGTCCTCTTGTACATCTTGTCAAAGTAGGGTTGCTTGGATTGGATATGTGTGTCCTTGCACTGTTGACCCCCCCCTTTGTACCCATGGGGATATCAAGCTCAACAAGCTGTGGCATTGGCAACTCAACAATTTCAAACCAGCTTGTGCTGGGTTGATCATTGTGACACACATCAGGTCAATTTGTGTCTTTTCCTTGCCCTTGAGGGTGTATGGTCCTATCAGGTCCACACAAAGTACCTCCCAAGGGTTGGTGATTGCAAGTTTTGTTGGCAGTTTCCTGTATTTGTGTTGTCAGTACTTGTTCACCTGGTAACTGCAATATTTTTTGACATGCAATTGAACTGTCATTCTGAGACTTTTCCAATAAAATGATAGACAAAGAGTTTCTTTGAGATGCATGGTCCTAGAGTGCTGGAGATATGACATGACCTAAGCAAGAAGTATTTGAATTTAGAACTAAAAGAGAGTTGGTTCAGAATACTCTGATGATGATTTTTATGAGTAAATTTAATTGTAAAAATTAAGAACAATTATGCCTCAACGAACCAGAGATGATTCTTTTGGAAAAACAAAGCTGTGCAGAACTCTACACCGTTTGGGTATGTTCATGCTGATAGCTCAGTGAGATGCTGTGTAGGTTTCATCCTGACTGGTGTATAAGAATCCATTTTGGATCTGGATCATTTCCTCACCTTCAAGGTATGAGATCTTCAAGTTGTGCTATTTTGCAATATCTTGCTATTATTGGGAGATGTTCTACATCTCCTAAAAAACTAAAAGTATCATAAAAACTACCTCAGAATACTACTGTACAATAGTTCATTGGCCTACATCACTCACCCCCATGAGTGGAGAATCAGGTGATTTTTTTAGAAGACCTTCCAGAGAAAGGACAAAAGCAGGCCATTTGGAAACGAAGACACTTTTTTGGACATAATTGATGCAGCATGATGTAACACAGCTTTCCAGCTTTGTAGTGACTTTGAAGCAGTGTTGAAACATAAGTGTCCATGGATAGCAGACTAAAAGCTTGTGACATCACATTTAGTTTATGTTTCTGTATTTTCAAAGTATGGTGTTATTCTCCTGATGTTTAATTATTTTGATTTTGTTCCAAATTGAACCCTGATTGTTCCATTTGCATGGGCTGTAGATATAGCACAAGATCATGATGGTTTTGCTTTCTGATTTGCAGAGGATACCTTCTATACAAAATAGTACTTTATCACCCATCTTATAATGCCAGTCCATGCAAGACTTGATTTCATGTTGGATGTTGTGATCAGTTTGGTGTTGCCTACAATCTTCTGATTCATTCCTGCCAGCCAGAGAGAGAATGTCAAACAGCATGTCCATACCAAAGTACGCTGCACCTGGAGAGGCTTTGAGTCCTGTATGGTATGTGAAGCAATGGCCCATGGGTATCCAATAGGAAGTCAAATATGTCACTGGGAACCACTGCGTCAGCCATGTCTAAACTCAGTAGTTTGGGGCATTTTCATGATAATTTGATGCATTTGCTCCAGTATTGCATTCACTGGTTGGCTTACGCTTAATACCATATGACATGAACAGGGTTTCAAAATCAAGCTAGAACTTGATGTAATGACTAAACCAGATCTTATTTACTATAGATCCAACTTGTGCCAATGATTTATTGAAATAAGCTTCTTTAGGTTTATTATGTGTATTAGTACCCTTGTGGCCTCTTTTACCCATGGGAATAGCTGAAGGACATTCAGTTACAGGTAGTTCCACAATTTCAAACCAGCTGGTAGGTGGGTCTATCATTGTGACACACATAAAGTTGATCTCAGTGCCATCTTTACCTTTGAGAGTGTATGGTCCAATCAGATCCACACAGAGCAGTTCTCAAGCTTTTGAAACAACTTTGTACGTATTTTACAGTACTTGTGCTGATGTCATTTGTTGACTTGGCATTTATGGCACTTTTTGATGTAGGCTCAGACAGAATGTTGCAAATCTTTCCAATACATTGCACCATAAAGAGTCTCTTCTAGGTGTGTTGTTCCTTGATGTTGCAGTGGTGGTACCGTTCTACTGCATCTGTTGGAGTTCTTTAGGGATGACAAGTTTTATATCTTTACAAAGAACCTGAATGTCTTCAACAAGCTGAAGTTTGTATTTCTCAAGCATCGTGAGTTTGTCAAGAATTTTATCCATGGTTTGAGCATCTGCAATTTCCCTGACTGCAAAGGGATAGTTTGTCATCTCTTCACTGTGGTTCACAAACACAAAGTTTATGAGGTCTTTGTGATTGGATGGGGATATATTTTCTACAGCATGCATGGTGTAAAATCACCAACATTTTGTGAATGTCATCCAGTGCGCCTTTTGGTCTTTAATATGACCATTATCAAGGTGTGAAATTGCATCCACAACTGTGTTGTAGATTCCTTTGATGTGAATGATTTTGGGACCATATTCTTTTAGCAATAATCTCCAATGGTATACCCTGTCACAGGTTAACCCTAGATCATCCTGCACCAGATTTTTGTGGTCTGTATAGACTGCAATTTTCTGACCCTGCAGCATTTCTTTGAACTCTATAAGCAATAAGTGTTTTGACTATGGACAAGTGTTTAATTTTGGTTAAGTTGTATTTTTGCTGACAAGCAGAAGGTTTCTGCTGAAAAAGCAAACAACCTATGATTTTGAGTAGTGACAGCTCCAAGTTATCTCTTTGAACCATCAGTATAAATCTCAAACCCTTTTGATTAATCAGGGTAGGCTAATGACACATCTGTTGCAATGTGGCCTTTATGTCATTGAAAGCATTTTGATGTACCTCTGTCCAGTGTCAATGTTTTCTCTTAATTTTTAGGATTTTGGACTGTTTGGCATGATTGAACTCCCCACCAAGGCTTGTGAGAGGGGCAAGCATTTCACTGCATATTGCCCATAGATCTTGATAGTATTGGAACATGCAAAGAAATCTATGGAGGGCTTTGTCATTTTTGGGCGGTGTCAGTGCAAGTATCTACTGCTTCTTCTTGAGCTGTAGTTTTATTCTGTCTCATGAGAGGGTATCCGAGGTATTTTGTTTCTGTGTCACAGAAGTTTGATTTGTGAGCATTCACTTTCAAATTCACATCTTGCAGTCTGGAAAGAACCAAGTCTAATTTAGTCAGATGGTCTTCCATGGTCCCCTTGGTGATGCATAGTAAATCATCAATGAAAGATCTTTCAAACTCAATGGCCAATAGCTGTGTCATTTTTGCTTGAAAATATCAAGAGAACCAGCAATGCCCATAGGTAACCTGAGGTCTGAATGTTTACCCCATGGACAAATAATGGTGCAGATTATGGATGCATCTGGATCCAATCTAATGGTATAATAGCCCACATTTAAATCATGGGCAGTACCAAAGGTAAAACCTTCCAAATCTTGGAAAACTGTATTGATGTTAGGTAATGGAAATGGTTTCATTACTATTCATTTATTTACTTCTCTATAATCACTGAGAAAGCATACAGTTTGGAGTTTCTGGTACTGTGAATGAAGGGGATGCACATTCAGATGCTGTCTTCCATTCTATTACTTCCAGCCTGCACAGTCTGATCAACTTCTGTATGAGGATTTTTACATGCTTGAGGAACTGGGTAAGCTCTGCCATGAAATGGTTATACACCTTCCTTTAGTTCAAAGTGGACAGGATCTGTGTTCTAGTCACCTAGTGTACCCTCAATGAGGTCCTCATACTTCTTGAGGACATCCAACAACTTATTTTATTGGGTAGACTGAGGTGAGAACAGTTTGTGTCAACAACTGACTAGAGGTTGGCTTTTTCATAATTTGTATCTAAGATGTGAATGGCATGTTGAGTGGCTTCCTCAGCGCTTTGCGGTTCATGAATCATGTTTTGGTTAACTGACCTAGCTTTTGCAATCTTAGAACTGGTAGACAGACTGTTGATGTAGATCATTGGCAAAATGATCTCATCAATGGTAATTTCATTTGTTCAAAAATCCAGAACAATTCTAAGCTCTCTTAGTGTCTTAACACCTAAGATGAGGTCAAACAATCGCTTAGCTTAAGGTGGTAGAGTGTGAGCATGGCATGGGCAACAAGAACACCTCTCTATGTTACATTCCTGAGCAAGATCTGATACGAGATGCTCTCAAAAATAAAAAGTTCACATACTTCAAGTTGACTCTTCTCAACTGACATGAGCAAATGATGCTCTTGTGGCACCCTCAGCCAGACTGGGCCACCAACAGATCAAACAGGATCCAAGAGGGGGTATGTAAGGGTACCAAAATTTAAGCTAGCAGATATCCCATTTGCTGAAAATATTCGAATTCTTGTTACAAAGATCCAAATCTTTAAAGATTTGATCTTGTCAAAAACATACCAGAACAATGTACAAGTCTACACATGATCTTTAAGTCACTTAATGATCATACCAGAGGAATGTGTAGACCCTACACAACCCTCATTATGTCATTAGCAC